>JABASP010000455.1:0-52818 GCA_019776565.1 Sminthurinus signatus
ATGAACCATACTTTAGGAAAAGTGCGTATCGAGCAGAAGTTTGGAATGCGAGGAATTTGACTCGCCAGTTTCTCGCACAGCATCACTTATATGTTAAAATTAATTTTAATTAATTTTTTTAAAATACTTCTCGTCATCCTAGAACTCTGAAATTTTCAGGATAGTTAGTCTTTGACCTTAACTACTGTAATATTTAACTAACTCATTTTCGGCGCAAAATGCTCGATACGCAATTTTTCTAAAGTATGGTTCATATGGAATATGGAGGCAGATATTTTGGCTGCCAGTGGAGTCGTGCTCTTCTGCTGGTACTGGTGTTGGTGTTGGTGTTGTGGCACTCTGAGAATGAGATTGAGACTCGAGAGTGGAGAGTTGAGGCTGAGAAGGAGGGAAAACTCAACCAGACGTGCAAAATGAAATTTGTGGAATGGAATGAAATGGAAGAGAGTACAAGCACATGTACAATGTACAATGTACTGTGTACATACTTTATACATTATAGATTACACATAGAGTGCATACTGAAGACTGGAGACTCTTCTGAAGCACGTTCATACTTATTCACATTATGAGCAGCATACAGCATGCAACATACAGTAACAAGTTATAACCCTTTCAATCCAATTCAATCCAATCCCACTCAATCCTCACTTTTCACATCTCCACAAGTAAGTAAAGGAATAAACGAGGAGGAAATAAGCTGAGGAATACGTCAACGACAAGGACAAGGACAAGGAACAGCAACTGTGACCATCCAACATTCACCATTCACCAGCACTCACAAATTATTACACATGTCTCGGATCAAAATTGAAGAGACATTTGTAATAATTTCTATTATATTGTGAATCCTTCGAAGCTTGGAAGCTTTTCTACACTCAGTGGAGCGAATTCAAATATTCAAAAATCTCACATAACATGATTCCAATTTTCTTTTTCTTCTTCTTCTTCTTCTGCTGGTTGACTCGAAGGAATTTCTCAAGATATTGTTTTCCTTTAAAAAATACGACAAGTACTTGAGGTATGATGTATTGTGCTCAACCGTGTATGAGGTATGTAATATGTATGACAATTATTATGTCTAACTGGATTCCATATTCAATCCACCTTGAAAATGAATGGCATAGCAAAGAATCAGTCATCCAGGAAGAAAGGGAAAAGGGAACAAGAAGATAAAATCAACTATTGCAATTGCACAACCCAAAACCTCCAAGAAAAGTGGTTGTGGTTTGGATTGGGTTTGGATGTGATGTGATTGTTGGAAAGAGGAGGGCTCAAGATTGAAAACTCGAGAGGGTTTCCAATCCTCATTTGTCATTTGAACATTATACGCACACAATTCAACCTACACGAGTTTTGCATTTAACGAGATTACTTGAGATTCCAGGATTGAGAATCTAGAATCAAGAGCTGACAGAGCATGGAAACATCCTCATGAATTGTGAATGCTCCTTGACTGTTGACTGCTCCTCTCTGAATTTCGCATTGTATCTCTTGCATAACTTGTGCTTGACTTGGGATTTGGGATTTGATATTTGGTATTTTGAATCAGAAAAATCCACAACTGGAGCAATTTAGACTTTTAGGTTTAGGTGCTTTTCTATACTGTGTGTTGTGTGCTTTAGAGAGTTTCCATTTGGATTTGGATTTCATTTCATATGCTTTCCTAAGCGATTGAGAACTGGAAGAATGGAAGAATGAGTATAATGGACTACTGCTTCTGCTGCCTAGGGAATGAAAAATGAATGAGCTCTGGGTTCTGGAATTGTATAGATTGTAGATTGTAGATTTTAGACTACACATCGAAAGAAGAGAGAAATCATTGAGATTTTTCACGGGATTTTCCATTTTCTATTCTCTTCATTCAGAATTCAGGGTTCAGGATGAAGTTACAACGAGAAAACAAGGAAACAAAGTGCACTAGTATAGCACAAAATCGTTGCTCGTTGTTCCTTTGGATTAATTTGGTTTGCACATTCATTCATTCATTCATTCACTCTTCCCACTCGAGTCATTGAATGCTTTTACATTGAAATTCAATGGAGGGAGTTGAGCTCTGGCTCCGGATCTCTGGCTCTGATGACTTTACTGTAGATGTAGATGTGGATCTGGATCTGGTTTTTACCCTGTCTCTGGATTTTATCCAATGTGCAAACGGAACAAAACAATCAATAGAAACATTAGGAATCTGCATCATGTGGATTATTCAGCCTGAGTTTTGAACTGACACGAGAATCCAGAATACATACGAAATGCATACATACAGTGGATTCTAAATTCTAATGCTAATGCTAATAGCCTCTAATTCCAACACAAAATCCACAACTCGGTACATGAATTAAAGAATGTAGAAATCGATTTCTTTTGTGTATTGTGTATTTACTAGAATAGGATCCTTAATGAAGATGTACATTCTACATTCTACATGGTTATACTGAAATAAAGCTCGAAGAGGCGGATAAGAAAAACAGCTACGTTTTTCAAGGACTCTATTGTATTTATCTCATTCTAGTATACATTTGTATTTAAATATATAAAAAAGAAAGCTCGGTTGTATATTTAGATGTGTAAAGGTTGTAGGGTTTTGCATTTATTTCCGTCTCATTCTTTTCCCTGGATAGCAAAATAGAAGCAGAAAATGGTGAAGAGAAATTTGCATGTAGAATACATGAGGACTTGAATGAACGAACATTCTACGCATTTTACATTACATTTTATTACATTACAGGGTTGGTTGGTTCATGTTCATGTGCTCCGTACTCTGTACTCTGTACTCTTTACAGTATTTTGTATTGTATTGTATGGGTTTGATATGGTAATCATAATGCACAAGGAATTCACAGTCTGGAAATAAAGATGGTCATTACATTAGTTTGATGGCTAAAAGAACGTTAAATCTCTCTCTCTCTCTTTCTTTAGATTCGCACTAGGAATATTTAGTCCCCGGAGAAAATGGGGTAGATTTCGAGTTCTCTCTCATTTCAAGTCTCAAGAACACCAACTTACCAACTTACACTTAACTTGTTTTACCATCGTAAGAAAAAAAATCCAAAATCCTTGAAGAACTAGAGCTTTTATCTGCCAGCTTTTACTTTTCTTACCTCTTGCTCCGTTTTCCGTTTTTACTGTTGTATTTCTTTCCGTTCTTGTTGAGTTCAAGTTGGATTTGAATTGGATTGGATTGGACTTTTAGGTTACGAAACATTTGATAAAAGCTTTATACAAAACGGCTACATGGTTTTTTATTTTTTACAATACTTTTTTGCCTTTCAATCTTTTTCTAGTTTTCTAGTTTGTTTTTTTCTCTAGCGTGTCGTTTACACGCTAGATTTCCTGAACAAAAAAAATCCAATCTACAAAAACAAGTATAATATAGAATAGAGAAACAAGAATAAAGAAATGGAGTAGGGTTGACATTGATTGAAATAAGTTGAAATGCTTCTGATTTTTTATCAAGTTGCTCCATCAGACTGCTCTCTTGAATATTCCTATTCATATTCTTGTTTGTTATTAGTTGAGAGTTTTTACTGTGAAAGTATTATATGACTAGTTTATGGTTCCTCAGTTTTTTTCTCGTTTTGATAGACTGACAGTTTTGAAATGATTTGATGTAGTAGTAGAATTATTATTATTATTATTAATTTTGGCCAGGAGTTCCCTTGACAATTTACAATTTACATAGCTCCAGTTTCTAGTTTCTAGTTTGTTTTTTTAATGGATCGGATTTAAGAGGTGGAAAAAAAGGATAAGAGAAAAATGGAAGTGGAAGTGAAACGGAATTGATTTGAATGAGTTTTCTCCTCGTAGTTCCAGTACATGAGGAATGGGAGTTGTACATTAATAATAAGTTCATGACCATTGTTGAGATATGGTTGAGTTAAGGAGATCTCCAGATTCCAGATTCCAGCTACATGCTTATTCTGGGTACACATGATTCATTTTACATTAGTTGTGAGTTCCCTGTCCATGATTGTATATTGTTCAGTGTTCAGTGTTCATGTTTCAAGTGGCACTAGACGGAGAATGTAAACTTTTTCATTTCCTTACATGAGAAAGACAGGAGATAGCTGAATAATACATAATAGGGAGAAGATGGGTGATGGGTGATGTTCCACATTGTACATTGTACATGTTACATATTGAATATTGTGTGGATGGAAAATAGGATGATGGAAATGACAGCTGCAGAAATCCATTATGTGGATCAATAAGGAAGCATTCATGGATGGAACATTTTGTGAAAACACTATTGTGTCCACACTCACAGAGAGAAGTAGAGAGAGAGTCTGTGAATGGGATAGAATTCTACGTATATCGTACCTCAACTACAACATCTACTTGGTTATGCCTCACTGGCTCATCAAATGCAAAAATCTCCCTGTTCAACCTCATTGTGTAGTGTACATTGTACATTCTACATTGTACATACTTCTCTCCACTCTCTATTCTCAATCTATCTCCATCTTGAGCATTTTCCTCTCGTCAGCTTCCTCTCCTTCTATCTCTATCTCTATGCAGAGCCAGAGCCAGAGCCAGAGCCAGTCTATTATCTACTGCCTGTCTGGAGGTCTGGAAGAGATTCATTGTTCAGTGCGAAGAATGTTTACGATTCTCTTATAAATATGCACACAATGTACAATGCACAATGTACATTGTACATGGCTTGATATTCAGGTCTGCTCAATTTCCATTTCCCATTGTATTCTAGAATCTAGAATCTAGATTCTAGATTTTAGACTAGTCTCAAGATTTGAGTTGATGATGATCATGTTGATGAAGGGAAAATTCTCTGGTGACTTGAATTGACTTGACTTTCTCTCATTCTATTTACATGGTGAAGAGCATGACTCGTGTGCATTGTGAATGTACGGAGCATTGTGTATTGTGTAGTTATTGTCTTGATACCAAAGTCAGAAGAAACAGACTCAGAATTGAGAACTCCCTAGCCAAATTTGTACAATGTACAATGTACAGAAGAGAAGAGAAGGGAAGAGATTGTGTGCTTGGGCCAATAATAAACCACCCCAGCAAATAGTTACAATACCAACACAAAATGAGAAGGAGGAAAAGGCTGCCAGTCACTCACTTACTCCTCGTTTTTATCCACTTTCGCCCTTTTCAATTTCCACGTGACTTAATCAGAGTCTGCATCAAAAACTTGTTTCACCAGCTCAGTTTTTTATCCAGTCCAAAGTCCAAGTATAAGTATAAGTAAAAGAGAAAAGTTTTTGTATACTGTACATTGTATACAAATCTTGTTGTTATTTTCTCCTTCCTTACCCTCCTCTTCCAATCCCTTATTATCATCATAATCATCGTAGTTCACCCTGGAAAAAATCAATGACTGGGAATTCTCTCCTTTAATAATTACAAATTGATTAGACAGCAATTATTCTACTTTTGTTAAATAGCTTCATTGTTCAATGTTCAACTTTGTGTATTTCCACTTTGTAAATACTCAACTCTTGCTGAATTTACTCTGTACACAGAAACATGTTAAATTTCCAGAACTTCCAGAATTTCCAGGGTTGTGTAAAGAGTAAAGAGCAAAGAGTAAATAGTGAAGGAAATTCAAGTGGACAGAGGAAAAAAATTGAAAAGGGAAAAGGAAAAGTAAAATAAAAGTTTCTTTTTCCCCAGTCCGGTCCCCAGTGCTAATCAAGAATGAATTGCGCCAATCTGAGCATCCGACCGTTTGAACATCTGAGCTCTGAGAATTTAGTTTGAACAGTTTGAGAGAGTTTGATGAGGATAAATACTGTCTTGAATCTTGAATCTTGAGGCTCCAGTCTCCAGTCTCCAGTCTTTCACTTGAACAGATTTCCAACTTGAGTAACTTGTAGCCAACTGGAACTGGGAACTTGAAATCAAAGAGCATAGAGCATACAGCATGGAGTAAAGACACAAGAAGGAAGAAATGGAATAGAAATGGATGGTAGCAGACAGACACAAAAACAGAAATTTCCAACCTAATGAATGACTGGTTGACCATAACGGAAAGTCAGGAGGGGAGAAGAAGCAAAAGCAAAAGCCAGAGCAGTGAGAGTTCATGTGGAAAGTTGCCACTAGTTCTTCTCATTGATTTTCCCCACAAGAAAAAAAAGAAATAAAAACACACATACTTTTACTGACTTTTCCTGCTCCTTCTATTCTATCTTTCATCTATCTGTGCTACACAATATACATACTGCACATTGTACGTAACACGTAATATGCGTAGGAACGAAGAGTTAGTCAAGCGTACTTGTGTACACTTTTATATCATCCTGTGCTTTCTTTTTTTTTCTTTTCTTTTTTCTATAGTTGTAGCCCCTTCATACTTTTTCAACCTCATCTTCTTTCTTACATTTGGGGTTTGTTCTGCTCTCTTCTGGTGAAGCTAAGAGGAGAAAAGAAAACAAATAGAATAGCCTAGTTGACTTGACTTTACTGGACTTTCCACTTTCCCCCATTCACCATTCTTCCATTTCTTGTACATTGTACATCTTGATTGTCATTCTTTTCACTGTAGTATCTACAATGTACAATGTACATTTGAAACGTGTAGAACAGTGTAGAAAGTAGAATGTAGAAAAGCCAAGAGTTTTTATGATCCACTATCCGGGGCGTCGAAATAATAGCATTTTGTATGGCGAAGGTTATTTATTCATTTCATTCTCGTTTTTCTGCTCCATCCCCCGAGAATGATGATAATAATGATGCGAGTACTGAGTGCTGAATGTTTAAAGTAAATTTGCCTTTTGCTTCTTATATTTACCCAGTACTCAAAACTCAAAATGCAAAAGTCAAAACTCATCATTTTAATTCAAAACTAAGAAACTTGGAAACTTTGAAACTTGGAATTTTTACAGTGAAAGAGGTAACTTTTCAGTTTCTGAATGTACATTGTACTTAAAAGCAGATAAAAATATGAAACTGTAGTATGTAGTTAGTTCTGCAGTCTGAAGTTGAGTGGAAGCAGAAAAGACTTGATTGAATTAAATTAGACTGAATTGAATTGAGGATCATTAGTGAAGAAATGAAGAGTGAAGAGTGACGAGTGAATAGAATTTGAAGCTTCAAGCTGGCAAAATAGAAGTACAAAATGTGGGTTATAATTTAGGATTCTTGGAGTAAGTTGATATTTGATCCTCATAATGATTTGAGTGTTGAGTATTATAAAGGTTTTCAAAATCAAAATCAGAACTCAGAACTCGACGATTCCCAATTCTCGATTCTCAGTAATAAAAATAAGATTTGAGATTTGAAATGGGATTGGCATGTTTTCAAGTACTCATGTATCCATATCAAAAATCAAAATAAGGATATCAGACTCATATAAGGCTGGCAGATGAATGTTTTGGGGGTTTATTCTACATTCTACATTCTATTATTAGAAGAAACCCGATAGCTCACATCTCCATTCATTCTCTGAGCAAGTATAAAACACAAAATGATAGGATACGGCTGATACGGCAATTGAATGGAAGAGGATCTCACGGGAATTACTGTTAATAAAATGCCCGTCATCTCATCATGTCATGTCATGTTGAAATCAATGGATGATGAATGATGAATTGTGGCAGGGTTTATGAAATATAGAATCTCAAGTATCATCACCTTTGGGCTTTGGGTATTTGGTATTTGGTATTTTGTTTTTTTTTATTCCCCTTTTTCCACGCGTACGAGGTAGCGGTGGAGGCACATAATGCATAAAATATGAAATTTTTGTGAGCTTCCAGCTACGATATACGAGATACGAGGCAAACCGTAAAACCAAGCATCATTCGTCATTTATAAAATATAAGCTGCATGTTTAGTAGTATTAGAAATTACGAACTACGAACTACGAACAAGCACAATGAAACATGAACAATGCACAATGCACACCTTTTACATATTCTATCTTACATAACATGTAATGCTCATGACCGAGGGTTCAAAATTGAGGGTTGAGGATACATGCAGTTTTTAGATAAATAATCAATAATCCAGAGTTGAATTAAAATTACTATATTTGAAATTTGAAATTTGAAGAATGCATTGTACATTTTGTACATTTTAAATGAGTAAAATGCAGCCAAAGTGCAGAGTACAGTTTCAAAGTTTAGACAAGCTGCATTTTGGACACTTATCATATCCATGGATTTCAAGTTGAAAATGGGGACGAGAGGAAACGATGCGTCATTTTTGGGTCTGTTTCGTGCTTCATGTTTGATGGGTCATAGCTTTTCTCCAGTTATAAATAAATAAATAAATAATACTTTTATTCATATTCGTGCAGTATTTGGCAGTTGGCAGTTGGCAACTGGACTTTTGCTATGGATTCTTGTTATTTTTTTTATTTACCTTGTGTGTTGTGTGTTGTGCCGTGTCAGGAGAAACTAGACTAGAAGTTAAAGTAACCCAAGTCCAAGTCCAAACAAAAATGAAACCGTAACGTTGAGCAGCACATGAGGGGAAAACCGGCAAAGTGTTGTGAAACTTTAATTGGAAGGCGGGTCTGAATTTAGTTGGTTTGTGATGATGTATGATTATGACCATTATTATTAATTTTATTTTATTATTATTATCTCAACTCCATATTATATTGTATTATGTAACGGGAAACGGTAGACCGAGTTGGAGTTGGAGTTGAAGTTGGACTTGGAGTTGTAGATGAATATGATAATTATGACAACTATACGAGCTACCAACTCTGTACTTTGTTTCTTGTGTTGTGTTGCATGTTGTATCATAGAGCGTGGAAGGTATAATATTCTTCTTCCGATGTCCCGTGTCCCGTGTTCGATTGACGGTTGTTGGTAGTTGGTAGGATTATCTCTATTCTTTATCTTTCTATCTTTTCCCTGCATTTGTACAGTGTATTATATAGTTGGAAGGTTCGGTGTTCGGTGTTCGGGACATGTTACATAATAATAGATGGAAGGGTTTAGAGAAGAATTAAAAGTGAATAATGCATCCATATCGATTTATTATTTATTATTACTGATATTATATAGCATGTTGTGTTGTAGAGGCGAGAGACTAGAGACTAGAGACTAGAGAGCAGAGAGCATGCAGTACGGAGAGGAAATATCACTCGACTCGAGAAATGTAGAAATAGAAATGGAAATAGGAATAGGAATACAAACGTAGTCGTAATAATAGGGATTGTGAACAACTTGGACTGACAACTGGCAACTGGCATGTTCAATAATAAAGAAGGAAAAATAGATAGAAAGAAAGGAGAGGGAGAGAAAGTAAAAGTGCAGGAGGTTCTTTTAGTTGGAATGAATTGAAGAGTAGGGGGTGGGAAGTACATGTAGATTGTAGATTGTAGAGTGTACAATGTACAGTGTACAGTGTTGAGTCCAAGAATAAGAGAGAAAGGCAGGTATAAACAGTGGAAACTATTGAAAGATGCATCGATTTTTCTATTGATTTTGCTACACCCTTTTTTTGAGTTTCACTATTTTTTTCTGTATGAACCTCGTGTGTCTCGTGTCTTCTGTCCAGATTCCAGAGTCCAGAGTCCAGAGACCACTTGTCCGCTACCTATATTCAACATTCAACATTCAACATTGAACATAATAGAATTTCTCTAGTGCAGACCTTTTTTTCTTTCCTTCTTCCGTTGTCGTCCGGTTCTCTCCAATTTTTTGGTCTCTCGCCTTAAGCGAACAGTATTGAGTAAAGAGTCTTGAGTCTAGAGTCTAGAGTCAACTGTCCCATGTCCCCAGTCGAATCCAATCCAATCTATTCTATACCATTCTTCCACATCTACATCTAGATTCAGAGCCTAGAGCCGAGAGAAAGCTCGCACGTGATACCGAAACCCAACCAATATCGAAAATACACAGCCGAATTTTATAGCCCTCTAAACTCTCCGTACTCCATACAATTTATTTTTTTCTGTATTTTTCTCTTGAGCTTAAGCTTGAGCTTTCTTAGTCCAACCCTTTGTCTGAACTGAATTTTAAATATGATGAGAAATTATAGAGCGAGCTGGAAGAATTATAGTGCATCATAATACAAATGAAAATTGTAATGAATTGAGAAGTAAAAACAGAAAGGGTAAAATGCATAGCAAAATGTGCTTTTCTACAATAGATGACCGTGAAATTCTCATGAATAGGTTTTCCATTCTTTAGATTTTAGATTCTCGTAATCTTTTGTTCTTAGTATTTTGTATTCCAAGAGAAAACAAAACAAAACAAAATAGTGTACGTGCGGAACGAATGAGATGACTTTGTATTTTACATTGTATATTGTGTAGCATTTATTACTCATCTTCATTTTCATCCTTTTCTTTCTTTCTCTAAAGCTTGAAGCTTGTTGATATTAAACACTTTGGTATTTGATATTTGGTATTTAATATTTAAGCAGCTCTTGGGAAGCATTTCATTTCAAGTTTTAATAAAGTCAAATATTCTACCACAGACAGGAAAATGAAGGAGAGTGTTAAGTGTTATGAACAGATAAAAGACATTAACATTCACATTATCACCGTCGTTAATCGTTAATGTAGAATGTAGAATGTAGAATATAGAATGTAGATTGCAGAATCTCCTTGTAAACTCCCTCAAGATCTTCATGTTATACCCATTTTCTGTAATACTACAGATAAAAATTAAGAAGATGTGCTCATCACCATTATCATTAGCATTAAGACCATGACGATGGAGATGACGGTTTTTAGATTAGTTTATGCACATTTCATACTATATTCAACATTCAAGTTTCAAGTAAAGAAAGGAAAGAAAGTCAAGGACTAATGTAATAATAGTGATGAGATGATGATGATGGTAATTGTACAATGTACAATGTGCAGTGTGCATCAAGTCCAGTATAGAACAGAAAGAGAGAAAACAATCCACTTGAATCTTGAATGAGGATCATCTTCATATAAAAAGTATACAGTCACCCTCAATAACTTTTACTCCAACGTCCAACGTGCACTGGAATACTTATGCAGATACAGAAAGTACAATGCATTAAGTTTGCCTTGTGTATCATGTATCATGTATCTGGATTTGGCCGCTAGGGAAATGAGTTATTAATCACTAAAAAATGTTCCCAATAATTCCCCCTTTGGTTACGTGGATCATTATCATGAGTATATCAGGACTCAGAACTATCCTCGGCATCATCATCATTATCATTAGTATTAGTATTCAGCTGCTCCTTTTCATTTTTATCCATGATTAAAAAAAAGTGTGGTTCATAATCATTATCATAACCATAATTTTATGCCGAAAGATACTAGATACTAGATGATTTTGTACCTTGTACTTTGTATTCTCGCACCAAAAAAGCTGGACAAGGTCCATACAATACTTTTACATTATGCATTATGCAGTATGCCGTTGAACATGAGTTGAGGCGCTTCTCCTGTCTTCTATCTTCTTTTTTCAATAACAACAATAAAATCTCCCTTGATTTTCCTGATTAGTCGTCTATACACTTTCCAAATTACACTATGCATTATGCAGTTTGAATTCTAAATAATGAACAGATATTTAATAATAGTAGGTAGAAAACATGTACAATGTACAATGAAAAAATTGTAATATATTATTATGAACATGGATTTTTTACAACCCTCCGTGTGTTACGCACATTATCCTATCGTATTGGATTATGGTGTTTTGAGTTTTGAGTTTCGAGTCTTGAGGGAATATGAAGAAGAATAAGAATAAGAAGATGTTCGAAGGAAAAGAATTCGATCCTTAAAATTATAAGTATATTTTCAATTCTCAATCTCTTTAAGCACTCTAGTCATCAACATTATCTATGATTCATATTCACATTCATAGGCAGTCATTTAGCTACATTAACTTCTTGCACACTTCTCCCATTTCCCATCTTCCATCTTCCATCTCCCACTTGCACCTTCCAGCGTTCTTTGTACATTGTGCATTGTACAAAGTCATGTACATTTGGAATTTGGAGGCATTACTTAACATAAAAGCGACAGATCCATCATCCATTTACATCCATTTACCTCGAGGAGCTCATAACGACCAACTATCTATAATTTTTTCTGGTATCTGGTTTGTGTTCTGTATGGAGAATGAAGTATGAAGAATCATGTAGAAGACGGATCATGTGGAACATGGAACACGTTGAAAGTATGACATTAAGAATTTAAGAGAAAACACCCTGTTGAAAATGTCTTGAGCATTGAGTATTTTTCTACGATTTAGTTTACCTGTATACGCCTTAAAAAGGCGAGATACGAGATGGTAGATCATTGATAATTTATCAATGATTGATTTTAAACTTTCAACATTTTGAATATAACTTTATCTAAAAGCTATGAATTTTTGGGATGGAACGTTGAATAAATAAGGAAAGTTTAAACCTTAAGAAATTTAAAGTAGCTATAAATTATTCAAACGAGAGACGAGAGAGCTGCATGAGGATTTTATAGATACACACAGATAGCTTTTAGCTAGTAAATGAAATTTGAGTAATTAATTAAGTGCAATTTCAACTTTTAACTCTATGGTTTGCACTAAGAAGCTTTTATTTGTGGGTGGAGTGTTGAGGGGGTGCAAAAGTTTACAAGTTTTCTAGCTAAGCTAATTCCGAGCACTGACTTTGTATATGAAAAAAGGTGGCTTAAATTCTTGTATTTGTAATTGATTGGTGTGTAATAAGAAGTAAATGAGAGTAATCAAGAATCAAGAATTCAAGGATTCAAGGATTCAAGAATCAAGAGCTCCAAGTTTCTTTTAAATCTTGAGTTTAGACTTTTGAGTAAGAGTCAAACGGGATAAAATGTTGCTAATGAATATCCGTAATACTTAATACTGCAAGAGATGCGAGGGCGATGAAAGACGAAAGTTTTGGCTTGTGTTCAACTAGTTTTAGTTCAAGTTTCAAATGTACATACATTATACAGATATGTAGAAATTACATAGTTACTGAGATGTGAGATGTGAGACACAGGAGACGAGTTATCGAGTTGTCGAGTTGTTTAGCTGTGACGAAAATGAAAGGAGAAAAAAGGGAAGAAAAGTTAAGTAAATAGATACTTGCAATGAGCTATTCAGAGAAATACATGCAGTTTGGATTTTGGATTTTGAATAAATGTTTGTGAGGAGTAGATAAATTTGGTCTTCCAATTTGTGTCTTGATTCTTGAGTATTAAGTATTATGTACTACAAAGCACGTCAAGTACATAAAGGAAGAGTTGTCGAGTGAATCAAGTGTATTAGAAACATAATTTCCTTAATTTACTCCTGTAATATGAACGGAATCTTGATGGGTGTTTGTCTGCGTGGAGTCCAACTCCAACTCCAAGTCCAATTCCAAGAGAAGTCAACATCTTGAAACTTGAGTTTATAGTTCATACATGTTTTGTCTGGATACTGGATACAGAAGTAGAAATTAGAAGTACATGTTAAAATACATACATAATAATCTATCAGTAAAATGTAAAATGTCGCCCTCATTCATTTTCTGGTCGGTTGAAAAGGTTTGAGAAACACACACATTGACTTTGAAAGATATTATAGAAACAGAGAAACAAGTCAAGTTGATTTATCTGGAAAGTGTGGCAACTTCAGTGTAGTTTGGTTTAGTTTGGTGTTGTATAGTTTGTAGTTTGTACTATAGAGTGTAGAATGTAGATGTGGAAAGTGAAGCTGTCCAACTTGTGATTCAATTTCCTTTTCTCAGGGAATTAATTTCATGGCATGGTAGAAAAGCTCCAGTGCCTACTACCTACTCCTCTTCCCAATTTATCTATATCTCAACCAAGTCAACACGAGACTCAACTCTCAACTCTCAACTCCACTCCAAGAACAGAGAAACAAGAACAACTTTCGACATTTCTATTAAATTATTTTCCAAACCCCTCGACAACAACTTTATCTTCATTTATCTTTGTACATGTACACAAACATTTATGTATTTACATGAACATGGGCATTTGAATTTGTATTCACATTTAAATGGAGAAACTTTTCGTCTGTAAATTAAACTATTAGCATGAATAATGAATATATTTGGTACATTTGGTATTTGGAAAATCTTGTTTGAAACGGTGACAAGTGACAAACCCCAAATCTTGCATTCATGACTTTATGACTTACGACTAATTAATCAACAATTTGCACAGTTTGAAATCTAAAATCTTTAATTATTAATTAGTATACTTTTAATTTTGATTTTGCATCAAAATATTTTTCTGGAAATGAAAATGCGTGAATATTCAAGTGTCCACTTTTGGAAGTTGGAACGGAATACTGTAAAATATTTTACACTCTTGTTAATTAGTCTCATGTTTTTTTATTTTGTGTGTATTTCAGGAAGTCAAGATCTGCTTGGAGACGGAGGACACGTGTCGTAAGTCTACTTTTATATTTTTTCTCTCCCTCCTTTTCTCTCCTATTCCATGTTCAATTTAGTATTCAGTATACAGTTCATTCTATTCTTTTTCTGTTACTTCCATTACCATTTCTATTTCTATTTCTATTTTTGCTGTTCTCTTGTTTTCATAAAACACAAAACAGTACAGAGTTTTGTAAGTAGAAATAGAAATAGATCTTTGAGGTGCTTGTTCACTTTTTTTTGCACGTGGAGCTTTTCCATTACAATTGTTCTGGAAGAATTCTATACGTTTAAATTTTACATACATTCTTTTTCTGTCCTTTTTTCTCTGTTTTCTATCTTTCCGTCTGCTTTTGTCTTTGTCTCTATGCTCGATATAGATGGGTATAAGCTCATCAGTTCATCAATCTTTGTATCTACAATATACGATATACCATATTCGACGCACACTATTATTGACTTCAGCTAGCATGAAAACTATAGTGTAAAATTGTAGAGATGGAAACTTCCATGCAAGAAGTACAAAACACAAAATACGAAATACGAAAACACGCTCAATATTTCTCACCATCACTGGGAAAAAACTACTGGTGTGAAATTCCATTGTCTTAACGCTAGTACTGCACATATTGTGAAAAATACGAGAAAAAGCTCTTCATTCTTCACCTCACTCCCCACAGCCCACAGCATTTCACAACATGGAACATGGAGCAGGACACGAAATAACTTTTAGATAGAAAAAGTCACTCCGTTCAAAGTACAATACTTTCTACATACTACGATTGAATTTTCCATGACGATTGACAACGTGTAAACACGTACACGGATATTTTCTCCTGATGTTTTTGTTCAGCTTCTTACGAAAACATTTTCTATCGATGTTTTTGCCAATGATTTCTCTACAGTTGACAATAGATTTCCTGGACGATTTTGATTTTTTCCTTTCCTCAGGAAAAGTAAAGTTAAGAAGAGATGAAGAGATTATGGAATGGAGTAGAAAACAACATATGACATGTTCAACTCTTTGTCATTGTAGTGTTTTGAATACATGTGCAACTTGAGGCTTGAGATTTGAAAGTTGAGACTTCTCCAATATGTTTTGTTATGTTATGTTTTCTGGTAAGAAAGGGTTGGAAGAGCAAATTCAAATGTAAAGTTGAGCCAGAAATGGGAAATTTGAAGGGAGGAATCGATTCCGAGTTCAGAATTCCGAATTGAATCCAAACTGAATTTCCGTAAGCGTAAATTTTGTGTCTTCATCCCACTTGATTTTTTTTTGGCTAGAATCTGGAATCTGGAATCATGATTTTTAGGAGTGGGGTTGTGAAAGAGTGAAAGTAGGAAATCCCCTACAATGTAAAAGTACTGCTCAGAATGCATACAACATACAAGTTACAAGTAGAATCGATTTTTTTAGTATACTTACATACAACCACAACTAGTTTCAGCTTCCAGCTTTCAGCTACATTTACAATCTAAAATATAAAACTTACAAGTCAGTTTTTGTCATATACGAAATATGCACAACATGAGACAAGTCAAGTAAGCTTATGCAGTATGTATTGTGCACTTTGTGTGTGAAAAGTGGAAAATGTAACAATGGGAAGAAAGTCACTCTTTTTTCTTTTTCCTGACTCTGATTTATGGAGAACTGGGAACTGAGGATGAGATGCGTACTTTTTCTAGGAAGGGAAAAGAAAAAAAAGACGTATAGGATGAAACGTGTACATTGTACATATAGTCAATAGTTAGAAGTTAGACTGTGTGATTTCACAAGATTCACTCATACACACAAACACGCACTGAATACCAAATACCAAATAAGAAATCCGAAATAGGAAAGAGGAAAGACGAAGGAACAATTTTTACAAGTTAACTTTTTCCTTCCTGACCAATTTCCTTTTCCGCTTTCCTCTTCCGTTTCCTTGTTGCATTTTTCCTAATATTTTTATTATAATATGATTATATATTGTACCATAATGGATATAAAGTACAGAGCAGATTCTTGTATTGAAAACCAAAAGACGTAATAAAGTTTCAATTATTCCTGTATTCTACTTTCTACTGTACTTCTTTTACTAGATTTGATCATTCAATAAATTTCTATCTGGTCAAATATCAAATGCAGTATAAAGATACAAAAAAACTGGTGGGATAGAAATCCTTGTATTTTCTTTAGATGGTCCAAGCACAGTATACAAGGAAGGAGGTAGAAGGGAAACGACCCTAGAGTGAGCTCCTTTTTTCACATCAACCCATGCACCTCTCCTCTAGAATCTCGAATTTGAAGGTGTTTTACGTGTGTGACTTTTACTTTTCTACAATCTCCTTGCTTCAAATCTCTCCGTGTTTTCTCTGCGGAATTTCCGCGGTAGATTTTCTTGGATTTATTTTACTTGACTGAATTGACAATTGACAGACAGCTCACAATTCCCAGTGTCTGTATTTACTTTGTGTACCCATCAATATGTTTGTGCATTTTGCATCTTTTGAAGCTTTGAAGTTATGAAGCCAAGAGCCAAGAGCTCCCATATGTCAGAGATAAATTTATAGAGGGCCTGAAAAAACATTTGTGACGATTTTGATTTCATTCCTGAACTGAAAAACACACAAAGATAAACAATAAAAGGGAAATTATACGCCTCTTCAACAGCAGCAGTCAATATCAAGTAAAAATCTATGGACATTGTACAATTTTGAATCTAGAATCTAGATGTAGGAACAAAATGCTAAACGCAATTCAACTCTAAACTCAAACCTCGCACTCTTTCTTCTGTATATTCGACACTCGACAGTCGACATTCTACCCCCTGGAATGTACAAAGAAGTTACAGTTGAGCAGTCAATCATGATGATCCCGGGATTTTGATGCAAAATCCCTTTTTTTTGTTTTCCCTTGTCAAACAGAGGAAGCTTTTGAGTTGACGGAATATCTAAAAGACAATTTAGACAATCGGATGTTTTGTTTGGCATTGAAAGGGAAAAGGTGAATAGTGAATAGTGAATATTGTCTGTTTTACAGGGGGCAGAAAGAGAAAGAGAAATGTGTGCAGTATGCAGGTTGCAGGTGTCATGTGTCTTCTTCTTTGTCTGCGTAGGTACACTATCGATATGATGTGTATGTATACATATTCAAGTACAGCAAACGCTTCAAGACTTTTTGAAAGAAGAACAAACGGATGGATTAAGGAAAACGCACATGACAAACGGATGGATTAAGGAAAACGCACATGACATTCTACCTTTACTCTGCAGGAATATTGTACATCGTACATAGTAGATGTTAGTAAAAGTGAAGAGTATTCACATGTATCAAGAATCAAGAACAACTGAATTTAAATCATTCAAGCATGTCGGATGTCGGATGTTGGATGTTGGATGTCAGGTCGCGGTTTTATAAAGTTCATTGTTATTAAATCAATATTTATGTTTAAATTTAAAAATAGAAATTTAGTGTGGCAGACAAAGTGGCAGCTCAGAGAAAAGCACACGAGTTTTACTTTCATTAACACAAAATATATTATAGAGAACAGAGAATTGCTTTAAATAATTTTCAGGCTTATAACTTACGACTAAAAACCTTTCAAAAGAGTCTTCTCCTCATTTAAAATACTCACGTACTTTTTCTTCAGTGCCTAAAGTTTTAAGTGTAAAATTAGGAATTGAAAATCCAAAAATACTCACCGATAAATTTTACTTACACACTTTTTGACTTTTTGTCAAATACTCACATCAAGAGTATTTTTGGGTTTAGAGTTTTGATTTTTGATCTTCTTCCAAACTTCAATAAATGGATAAGATGATGTGAATTGATTTCAGCCAATATAGTCAGCACTCTTTAATAATAATAAACAGGATAAAAGTTTTAAGTATGAAGTATGAAGCCGTTGGCCTATTTTCTCCCTATAATTTATAATAACGCATTTTTCAATTTTCCTTCCCGGATACTGCGTGTATTATGCATTAATACAGGATAAAATGGGAAATATCATAATCGTGTGCTCTCTTTTTGTTTTTGTTTTCAATCTGCCGATGAAATCTGCAAATTGCAGTGTAGCTCATACTTACTACTTTGTAGAGGAAAAGAAGGGAAAGAAGAAAGAAATAACAGAGTAGTTGACTGATAACTAAGTAGGGGCACGCACATCTCGTGCAGATATCGCATGATGAGAGAAAAATCAAAAATAATGGATAAATAATACATTTTCATGCATAATCCACAATCCACCATTCATATTACATATTACATAAATACAGCCCACAGCCCACAACATTCGGCATTCGGCATACAGTGAACAATGAACAAGCAAAGGTTAATTTGATTATGGAAACTACATGTATTACCTCTGCAATGATGATTGGTGTTTGGTGTTTGGTGTTGTGCGTTGGTCACTTGTACATTTTACATAATAATAATAATATAGATACGGAATACAGAGTACAGAGTACAGAATGTACAGAATGTAGGTAGTAAGTGGCTCAAGTATGTAAATTCTTGTGCCGGTCGGCAACGGCAAAAGCCAAAGCCAAAGCTAAAGCGCCAGCCGAAAAAGGAATTTATATACGCTTTTAAGGCTAATTTGCATTGCTGACTTTGAAGTGAAGCGGCTTTATGTAATGTAATGTAACTTAATGTTATGTTCTGTTCTGTTGTTACCTCTCTGCAAGTATGTATCATGTATTATGTATTATGTGCGTGCAGTTGGTTGTTGGTTGCGGCATTATGATAAGTGAATGGCTATAATGGTGATTTTGTTTTGTGATTGGGTTGGAAGTTGGAAGTTGGAAAAGCGTGAGACTGGGGCTGCCGGAGAAATAGAGAGAAAGAGAGGAGAGGCCGAGATGCGGTAAACTTTTAGTTTTTCCACTATTGAAAATCATAGTGCTAATTTTGCAATTACAAGTTCATTAGACATCCGTGGATCATGTACATAATAGCTGTACATATTTTTTGTGAGCATGTGAGTTGAGTTTTGAGTTTTGACTTGAGATGAAATGAGTTGAGTTGGTAGGGCGCTCTTTGCCTAATGACAGAGAACGGAGGATCAGAAAGAGAGTGTAATATCCAGTCCATTAAAATATATATGTGTGTCTGATCGGGTCTTTTCTCTTAAATATTCTGGTTAGTTCTGGGTGGTGTTAAACATAATTACAGACTTGATCCACATCAACCATCAACCATCCACCGACTCCTATAGAACAGTTTCATTCTCATTTCCACCTCTTTTCTTTCCCTCTCTGCATTATTATTAACTGTATTTTGTACATTGTACATTGTACACGGATCCGATCCGACTTCTTTCTTTGTAATCATCATCCTTCTTTCTAGTTCATATAATATTATAATATTACTCATGATACTACTACTTTTTTTTTCTTTTTATTATTTTTCCTCTCCAGCTTTTACCACTTACGTGTCCAGGGTGAAAAATAAAAATAAGAGCTTTGAATTTTGGACCTTGGTTAGTGGTTAGTGGTTATAGTAATTTATAGTAGCTCACATGTACATTGTATATTCGACATGAGCATCTTTTCTTCATCACACTCTCAACTTATTTTTCCCCAGAAGAAAAAGAGGAGAAGGAATATGAAAAATATAATAAAATAAAATAAAAAATAAAAAAAGCCCCTAAGACTTTTAAAGGTGAGATTTTTGTAGAAAGTAGAAATGTATCTGTATCTGTACTTATACTACTTATCTACTGAAAAAAAAACAGATTGTTTCATGTGTTCGTCCACCAAGTACCAAAAGCCAAAAACCAAGTACCAAGTAGAAGGGAAAAGTGAGAAAGGTGTGAAATGGGTAGGCGCTTTCATACTCTAATGAAAGAGTAACGGAGTATCTACCTTGATCCATTCTCCATTCTCCTCTTCATCTTTATCCGCGGATCATGTTTTTTTCAGACATACATATTATTTTCCATAGAGAATATTATGTAATGGGTAGTGCTTTAAATACAGTATCATGTAGGATGTAGGAACGGAATATTATAGACAGAGAATCTAGTATCTATAGAGTCAACTACATCTATAATCACCATTATAAATAGGGATTTGTAACTATACATGTACTTTATATAAGAAAATATAGGATAAATACGTGATATTAATAATAACAATGATATGATATAAAATATAAAATAATAATAATACTAATACATTTATAAAGTGAGCGTATTATGTTGAAAATGTCATGCTCAATTTTTGCCCATCCCCATCGCGTCTCTTGCCTTTAATCAATGTAACGACAGCCATCAAGAATCAAGAGCCAAGGCTCAAGAATCTTGAATCTTGAATCTAGACTTTATACTTTAGACTCAAGACTCAAGACTCATAAGATGAGGAGGAGGAGGATGAAAAGAAACGACGTGGAGAGAAGATGTTCAAAGTATGAGGATAAAAAGTGTAAGTGTTTGAGATGCCGACAGATTTTTTTTTTCTTCTTGTTCAATTTTTCTCGCCTGGCTTTTGAGACTTGAGATTTCTAGCGCTCTCTCAGATCTGACTTGTTCCAAAGTCCATATTCCATGCTCCATGCTTCGTTCTATGTTCTCTGATATCGTTCTGTTTCTTAACTACGATTCAAGCATAAGGCATAAGACTACATACTACATAATAATTTTCCATGTCTTTCCAAAGGAAAAGGAATTATTATTATTTTCTTGTATTATTATTTACTATTTTATATAAGTGTCTATTTCATGTTTTCCTGTGCCTTTGCTATTTTCTATTCTCCGCTCTTCTCTCTTCGCTCCATTCTACAACTAAAGTTAAAAAAAGTAAAACCAGCGACTAACTGATGAGGACGCGGAGGAGGTAAAGTGTAAAGTGTAAAGTGAACTTTGTAAATGTGAAATGTATTTTCCCATTTCCCATTTTGTACTTTGTACTTTTTATTTTGAGGAAAGGAAATCATAAAACTGGGATGAGGAGAAAAAAAAGTATATCATTTAACATTTAAGAAACATGTTTACGGATTTTACACTTTAAGCTAAAATTATTTCCAGAAGAATAGCAATTCTTTTCCTTTGTCTGTTGTAATCTCTAATCTACACTGTACAGAAATAACGAACCTTAGAAAGCGTAAATAGTAAATAGTGCAGATAATACAGAAGCATGGAAAATGAAAACTGTAAATTGGCTGTGTGCCAATTATAGAAACAGAACAAGAGTCAAAGTCAAAACAAAACAAAGTGAGCCGGCAGTCCACCTTTTCTTTCTTTCTTTTAAATTTGAAACAATTCTTGGAACTTTGAGCATAAATGTATAAAAATATTCAAGGCCTTCTTTTTTCCTTTTTCTAAAAAAAATTAATAATTGTTCTACTTACATCCCATATCACATGTTATCAGTATATAGTATATGATGGAGAGAGTAAACATGAACTTTTTAGATCATTAAAAAGTGGAAGCGGAGAGTGTTCAAAGTTCAAAAGCTATCAGAGTGAAGTTTGATTGTTTTAATTATTATTTAACATTTATAATTATGATTAGATGGTAAATATTGTAATGCGTAATGAAGATAATTACGAGGAGGATTATTATGATAATGAACTCATATTATTTCACCTAGAAATAATACTGGATAATATATGGTCAAAAATGAGGAGGAGAGTACAATATATTTTGTAATGTGCACTGCGCACTTTTTTTTTACTACTGTCTTCTACCTGCAGTAAAATTCCTACTGTATGTTTTATGTATGTTATATCATGTGTAATGTTGGTACATGCACATTGAGCATTGCACACGTAATGACCGAATATGTATATTTATAATATATAATATAATGTGAGGATAGGGATAAGAAAGGGGGAAAAGAAGAAAGAAATAAGAAGTTTAATTTGACTAGAGGAAGTTGCTAGTTGTTGGTTTCTATTTGGCGGTATTTCTCTAAAGAAGTAGATTCAGATTGGGATGATGATGGTTGTGGCGGTGAGTCTACTCTTTTGGTCTCTTATCACCTGTCACCTATTATCTCGCACTTGAGAACAAGAGAATTGCGTGGATTTTATATGGGGATAATTTCAAAGCGGTTTCAAAAAGAAGCGCTTCCGTTTGATGTGATGTGCGAAGCTTTTCATATCTTTCTCTCTTGTCTCCTGTTCTGTTTTTTTTGCCTCAGTCTTACTCTTACTCTTCGTTTTGGTCTTGGCTTTAGCTTTAGATTTGGATTTGGATTTGGATTTTGGACTTGGACTTGAAATTGTAATACTACCAACTACCAATCTGACTGACTTACTAACTTGCCTTTTGTTCCACCGTCTCTAATGCGTAATTGTACTATCTACTGTAGTTTGATGTAAGATGTAAGACATTGGAGAAGAAGAATACTTTTGTACAATGTACAATGAACATTGTACATTTTACATGTGTGAGTATAAAAGTACATTTAGAATCTTGTTTCTACTGGACCTCTCAACTTTTTAATTAAGCACATAACTTAATAAAACCATGGTTTACAGGTGCTCAACTTGTTCATTGCTTCATTGCTTCATTCCTTCATCATTTGGATTGGTCCAAGTTGGGAGTTGGGAGCTTTGAAAAGTTTTGTTCAATGTTCAATGCTATTTTCCTCTATCCCTTCAACACTCTCAACTCTTACTGTATGGAGTATGGAGGTGTAGCTTCAAAGAGCTTGGAGAGCTCGAAGGTTTTAGAACTTCTTCCAAAAGAATCATCTTGCCTTTGGTATGGTTTGGTTTGGTTTTGGTTTGATTTTTTACCTTTTGCCCGGACTCAATTCTTCTTCTTCATCATCATCATCATCTCTAAAATTTAAAAGCGAGAAGAGGAGGAGAAGAGGAGAAAGACTGAGGACTCAAGACTCATCTATCATAAGTTTGGTCTTTGTTCCAGGCGCTCTAAGGGAAAGATATAAAAAATAAATACATGTTTTAATGTCTACTTAGAATTATTGTAAAGCCGAAAAAGCGGGAGTAGTCAAGTAACTATTTCCAATGAGCTTTATACTTTATACTTTATATCATGAATTTTATATTCAAGTCTATCTCTCCCTATGGATGTACATTGTACATTTATTACAGGTCCATCTATATGTACATGTAGATTCATACTACACTGTACTGTATGTATATATATGTTCCAGACATGAGAGCTGATGAAGCCAAAGGGTTTGTTGGTAGTTATCCCAGTTTTTTTTTCCTTACTTTGGACTTTGGATTTGGAGTTGGACTTTAGAAAGAAGAAAGAAGAAAGAAGCGGAGAGTGAGGGTAAAGTCAAAGTCAAAAGCAAAAGGTAAAGGCAAAGGTATGTAGTGATAGAAAAAGGGGTTTTATTGAGCCGACACAGCCCAGTACATAGATAAATGTACATACTACATACATACAAAATGATGATACTCCTTTACTTTTTGAATATGACTTGTTCCATGTTCCAGGTTCCAGGTTCCATGTTCAATGTTCTTTGCTGTGTTCCGTGTTCTACGTTGAATGTTGAAGCCAAACCAAGAACCAAAAAAAGATAACCAAAACCATATAGTAAAAATAATAGTCTATGCTCTATTACTATATACTTTATACACAGTACATAAGTAAAATAGAGAAAGAAAGAGAGATACTTGTCATATAAAAGTACATGGTCAGTATGTACAATGTACAATGTACAAAGATATTACATAGATCAAAAAGCATCTTGCTTTCATTCTACGAGATAGTAGACACTAGACACTAGACACAGTATACAGTATACAGTATGAAGCGTACAGCCTTCTTTTCTTCTTGTTCTTCATCTTCTTTTTAGCTGAGAGAAAAAGAAGTGGAAGGGAAAAAATGTTTTTTTTTTCTTTCGTCTTCTTCTTTTTCTTCTTTTACTTCTTCTTCTTCTCCGTTTGGTAACCTTTGAAGTGCCGCTTGGCTATTGTGTGTGATAGGTATAGGGGCCGACAGGTGGTTGGTCAAATTAGTGGTTGGCTTGTAACTTGTTCTCTCTCTTCTCTCTCCATTCTCCATCATCTCTATCCATCTATCTATGTATCCATTCTCCACTCTCCATACTCCATAGTTACTTTCTATATTCTATATTCTATAGCCAACAACAACAAGAGGAACAACAAGGAAAGGAACCAAAGCAACATACAAGAAATTATCAACAATCAGAGACCAGAGACGGAAGAGAAAGAAAGAGTCTTCTCTTCCACGTGGAAATCAACCCATACAATCTTTCAAGTGCTTCTTTGTAAAAATTTAATTCTCATCTCTCGCTTCTTTCTTTTTCTTCTTCTTCTTCTTCTTCTTCTTCTTCTTCTTCTTCTTCTTCTTCTTATACTTGTTCTTGTTCGTATTCTTATTCTTATGTAACTGCATCCATACAAAGTCATCAGGAAAAAACTCAGTGGATACCTTCTTTTTCTTTTCTTCATCAACATCAGCATCATCATCATCATAATCATCATTTTGTTGGTGGACTAAAGGCTTTCTAGAAATTAACCCCTGAACAAGCACCGCTCTTACTTTGATCCATCCGATGGATATTAAGTACGAAATATATATGTAAAAGTACAGAGTACAGAATACAGAGTACAGATATAGATACAGGCTCACGAAGAGATGCACATGTTTTCATGGAGAATCAAGAGAATATCATATCATAACTGAACCTTGAACATGTAATTCAGAATTTTGAGGTCCCTCATCTTCATCTTGTTCTTGTTCTTGTTCTTGTAGTTTTGCCCGCATCCCTTCATCATCATTAACTCAGCTAGGAATTGTTGAGCACTATCAAGTCTCGTCCAAACATAGAATCATTACATGATTCCCCGCTTTTTTCTCCACACACTTACACAACATACAACATACAAGATCATATATAATTCTTTGACTTTTTTAATACTTTGTACACTGTAAACTATACACTGTGCACTGTGTATAATACACAGATAGACATTTTGTATTTTGTAAGACTTTGTACTTGCTTGTCCGTACGATTTAAGAGGGTAGGGAAAAGCCGCAACTTTACATTTTATGACATACACACCTACAAAGTACAAAGCACAAAGCACAAACCTACAACCTACAGTTTACAGTTGCTACAGTACAATTCAATAATTTTGAGTTTTGAGTTGTATACAAGAGGAAAAGTAGAACCTCTGGTTTCTGGTCTCTCATCCATTCTGAATTCTGGATTCTGGATTCTGGAGTTTGGAGGACATGAAATTGAAGAGAAAAGTATAGTGTTTTCATACACAAAATTTAAAACTGAAACTGAACCTGAAACTGGCCTCGGACTACATTTGGAATTTTTTTCATGTTTTTTCTCTTCCCTTTGGCAATTATGGCTGAAAAAGAAAAATGAAAAAAAAAGAGGGAGTGTAAAATTTTCTCTGTACATATAGAATGTAAAATGTAGAATATAGCTATGAATCTCTCTCTCTTTCTTTTTCTTTGTGTGTTGGTTGTTTGGTTGTTTGGTGTTGTTGGTGCTCGGCGGATTTCTCTCTCACTCTCTCACTCTCTCTGTTTCGGAAAAGGTGAGTTTGATTTGAAATTGTTGGTGTGAAGTGGTAGCTGATGAGACGCCCACCGAGGAGATTTTATGATTTGTCCAACTGATACATACAAATATATTCCAATACAATATACGTATATACAATTATATGTACATGCCTAGATGAAAACTGCTCCTTTGATTCTAGATTCTGAACTCTGGGTGACGAATTTATTAGAGGAGGGACACACAGAACACAAAACACAAAACATGGCATAACACAACATATTTAGAGAATGGGCAATAGGGATTTCAAAAGTATGTTGTTCTTGTTCCTATCTATCCAGAGTTGTAGATTCTTTTGTGTGTATTACAATTTACAATTTACAATATTACTCCTCTTTTCTTGCTCTTCTTCTTGTAGAAAATATTATTGTCGGACCATCCATCCGTCCGACCGTCCAACAATCTCCAATCTCTAAAAACCGACCATCCGTGTACAATGTCCATTGCATTGTATATTGTATTTTCTACAAAATACAGACAGTAAGGATTTAAAATGGTGGGTCGCTCTTCTCTAATTCTTCTTTTTTCTTAGCAGGGTGTTTTCTCTCTGGAAAAATTTCAATCTTGTCCCGCATTGTTATTATTATTTTCCATGTATCTATTGTACATTATACATTCTACATTATGTTGGAGCATTAGTGTTTAGTGCTTGAGAATAGAGAGATATAGTTGTAGTTGTAATGTAATATAAAATATAAAATATAAGCTGTTATGTATAATATGTAATATATTATGCACGTCCAAAAACCGTCTTAAACTTAAAAATCTGAGAGAGAAAGATAGAGAGAGAAAGATAGACCACCTGCGTATTTTAACACCTGTATCTCTCCCTCTCAACTCTCAACAAAATCTTCTTCACTTCCAAATCTGAATCTAAATTCTAAATTCCGTATGTATAATAGTACACCTTACAATTTAGAATACTTTACTTGGTGCAATACTTGATACTGGATAATGAATAATAATATATTATATTGATAAAATAGACGCCGCTTCAATTCAATCTAATTCAAACCAATCTTATTCTCAAATCTTATTATTATTACTATTATTATTAAGTATTATAGGATCTTTTTATCCTACCGAATTTCCCATAGATCCCGGAAGTTGTCTAACACAACATGTAATATAAAATAAAAGACAATGGAATAAAACCCTCATTTTTAAAATTAGAGGATAAGGATGCTGATTAGAAAAGAAAAGGAAATTTTCATCCACAATCCAGAATCCCAAATCCCAAATAGAATTGGACGAGGTGAAATGACGAGTCAAAATTGGAATCACGAGTGTGTGAAACTCAGGCTCAACTGCACAGTTATATTGTGCGTAACGTGTGCCTAATTACGTTGAGAGTTTGGATGTAGAATGTAGGATGTAGGATGTACGATGACTAAACCCATGTAACATGTAAAATGTAACCAAAACCAGAAACAGAGAAGAGAAGAGAAGAGGCCGTCGTAATGCTAATGGTAATGACGGGAAAATGAGAGGAAGTTGATTGTTGTCGTCCTTGTCTGTTTTATACTGTACTGTATCCAGTATCCAGTATCCACTACTACTAAATACTAAAATTACTATTGCTACTTGTACAACTTGTTCGTTGTCTCCGTCTCCAGCTTCTTCTTGGTCTTCTTGGACTTTAGTCTGGATCCAACTTCCAACTTCCAAAATCCAAAGTCTAGGTAATGTAATGGAGAAATGAGTCGGCAGAATATTTTCTCTAAAAGCTTCTGAATTCATAGTTCATAGATACTAGATACTAGATACATATTCCTGCACAAATACTGAGCACATACGTACACGTACTCTTCGTAAGTACGCATCATGATGAGGATGGTAACAAACAAGTACAAGTAGAAAAGTAGGTAATATTATTATGTATTATGTATATAAGTTTTACGGTGTAGATTCATCATAAGAATTTACAATATCATGCTCTTTTCCTCCTTCTTCCATTTTCATTGCTGGTGGTCTCCAAAACTTGTAACTTGTAATTGTCATGCAACTATGAAGTATGAAGAATGAAGAATAAAAAATATGTGTACAGTGTACAAAGTACAACGTGCGTTGCTGTATTCTGTATGTTACTTTGTACTTTGTGCGTCTTTGGATTTTGGATACATCTTGAATCTTGAGTCTCACTACTATGAAATGTGCGACGGGTACTGTTTCCTGTAGCTTTGTGTTTTGTGTTTGATCCACAGTGCCATAGATATCTAGATATGTAGATAGGTATTCTTTGAAATTGACCGTCACTCTTTTCTCGCTTCCTTTCACTCAAATTCAATGCTCAATGCTGAATGCTCAAAGATATCAAACATAAACCGTTAAATTCAATAGAGGAAATTTAAACTAGTTATTACGAATTACGAATTACGAGTAAATTACCAATTGCCAAAGTTCACATTAGGCTTCTTCTTTTCATTATTCATTCATTCAGTTAGTCATTTGTGTATTAAAAAGAAATTCTTAATTGTTCCTGACATACCACATTCTACATTCTACATGTTTAATAAGACATGAAATGTAGAATGGAGAGCTATTAAAAATTGCGGTGGAAGAGACAAGATGATTCCCACATACTCATCCACACTAAGCATTCTCAACTCTTAACTTGGAATGAGTACTAAAATGCTACATTACGAGACACCATTATTATTATTATTAGGAATATTATGAGATCGTAAATCCTAATCATAATCGTAATGTGTGCTGTGCATTGAATATTGAATTCATATTTAATTGAAGACTGACTGAAGAGACAGCGAAAGAGACAGCGAAAGAGAGAGAGAGAGAGAGGCCGTTGATTTGTATGATACCGATTTGTACATACACCTTTATGTGTTTTGTGTACCTTGATAAGATAAATGCAAAACTCTTTTTATGTTTCACCTTTTTTGCTTTTCAAGTTTTGGTCATGTATCATGTACCTATCGTGTACTGTGTATTGTGTATTGTGTTGAGATATGTAAAGTTTTATTGCTACTTCTTTACCGAAAGGGAAAATCTGATTAAAAATCAACATGGACATTAAATACTTTCAAAGCACAGATTCTGTACAGTGTACAGAATTCTCAGTGCTCAATGCTCACCGTTCACATAGATAGTATTCAAAGCATGGGCAAACATTAAACATGGTTTTTACTTTTTACATGGGTCTATAAAAAAGTAAAAATATGTACAAAACAGAGCATAATTGAGCATCTCTACATTCTACATTCTACAGACTACACACATAACATGAACATAATAAATATTATAATGTACGGATGAAAATTATGCAAGCCTGGATTCTGGATTCTGGATTCTGGCTTTTGATTGTGGAGACAGAGAGATTTTACATTCACATAAAACTTTTAATTATATGCATAATTACCAATATAACAATATCATAGTAGATATAATAAGCACACCATCACAGAAACTCAGCAGAGAGAGTAAATGAGCAATCGCTCAGTCATTTATTGCCAACAAATATTTTATCCCTCTCTATCTGTCGTATTCGTACTCGTAGTCGTATTAGTACTAATATTATTATTATTACTACTATTACTATTACCGTGTATCCATGTGATGTGATGCTGCATGATGTATGATGTGCAGGAGTACATATTTGAGCATAAGTCGTAAATATGGTAAACAAGAGGCACAAACATGTCATGCACATAAATATGTACATTGTACATTATACATTATACAGAGAGTGTAGATAAATGTACTTAATGAATATTTAATGGACCTGATGCATAACAATACTTACTCTTGTCTCTCGTCATCCATTGAAAATATAAAATATTGAGAGCGGTTGTAAATTTTTATTTTATCCTCCTCTATCTCTCTCTCTCTCTATCTTTATCTGTTTCTCCACGTACAATAAAATAATATCAATATAAGTATAAATAAATAAATAAATAATACTTGAAATACTGTGTATATCTTATATAGAGTATAGCGTATAGAGTATAGAGGTTTGTATACTCAAAGATATAGATATAGATAATAGATACAGCCTTTCACCTTTCATTTATGTATCTTGCTTTTATTATCTTTATTCTGGGATAAAGTTTGTAGGAAATGAATTAAATTATATCAAATATCAAATCAAATGAATGAAACGAGAGAGAGAGTTACTATATGTTGTATGCTTTGGTGTTTGGAGGTTGGAGCACAAAGTAAAGAGAAAATTGATGGAGAATCAAAAATTGAGGATCTAAAAGCAGTAACATAAAAACATTTGCATTCGTCAAATCGTCAAGTCGTCAAAGTATCAAAGTCCATTTCCATTTCATAACTTTGACAATCATAATAATAATTATCACCATAATTATTATTGTATTATGTATTATTGTGTAGGTTTCCCTCGTTATGAGTTACGAGTTATGAGTTATGAATTTACATGAGCACAACCCCTCGTCTTTTAAATGATAATAATAAATGAGGATGAGAGACGTGGTGGGTTGACAATTGACAAGGTGAGATGATGAAGAGGAATGTGCATGTGTAATGTGTAATGTGTATTCCCAGAAGAGGAGGAAAGTCAAAATGTCCAATTTCCCATTGTACATCTTTCCTTTTGTTTGACAGAATTTTAAAATTCCATTCTTGTCCAGTGGACATGAAACATCAAAGAGGAAACGGCAAACACTAAACACGAAAGAGCAGAGGAAGGAGAACAAGTCACTCTCACTGGAGTCATTCGCTCAGGTCTCTAGTCTCAAGTCTCGAGTTAGGTGTAGAAAATGTTTGGAATTTGGAATTTTGACAATCTGAGAATTTGAAATGAAACAAATAAAGGTAAATAAATAAATGCAACAAGTTTCTGTTTCTTGTGTCTGTGTGTCCTTGGTCGGTTTTTGAGTTTTGAGTTGTGAGTTTAAGTCAAGTTGAGTTGAATTTGGGCTGGGATATTTGGTTTTGAGCTGAGAGTCCCGTCGCATCATAATAATAATAATAATGACAAAGACCGCCTTGGGTTTCTCACTCATCCAAAAAGCAAAAAAAGACGGTACACATTTTTCATTTACTCTTCTTCCCTTTATGACTGACTCCTCTTGAGTCTTCTTCTTATTGTGGAAAAAACTGTACAAAGTATCTATAAAGTTTGGATGTACTCTGTACTCCGTATAATGTATATCATGGATATAAAATGTATGGATGAAGAATGTATGAGATTTATACTTTATACATAGTTTATACATGTTGTTGTACATTGTATATGATATGCATAGAATTGAAAATGGATGAGCAGCATGTTTATGAGCTTTCAATTTCCTACGGAAAAAGACAGTGACTTTTTGATAAGACTCGTTCTTTGAGTTCTTTGAGAAGCCAACACACAACACACAAGACAAGTCAAACCAAACCAAACCAACACAAGACAAGAGAAACCAGAGAGACAGAAGACAGAACATGGAAATTCTCATTGGTGGTCTTTTTCGTCATTTTCCTCTTTTCCCTCAAAGTTCCAAAGTCTCAAAGGTTTCAATTTCAACAACGGGATGAGAACAACCTCGTTGTTTCCCTGATACTTTTTTTTTCCTTGTATATTTTCTGTATATTTTGATGACGGTGGACCCTCAACATTCAACATTCAACATCAACAATCAACATTGCCATCGCCATCGCCATGATTCCTAGTCTTCCTTTGACTTTTGGGAATTGGGAATTTACAAGTTAACATTTAACATTCATTGGAAAAGTGTATATGATGTTTCCTATTGTAAAAGTACAGTTGGAGTTCCTTCCCAAAGTCCCAATCCCCAATCCAATGGAAAGGGAATAAGAAGAAAGGAATGGATAATAACTGATTGTTGTGGACCTTCCGGCTTGTCTTTTGATCCTCTCTCTCTTTCTCTCTCTTTCTCCAGTCTGAGTAACTTGACATTTGGCACGAAAGAGATGATGGATTAGGAATTAGAAATTTTTGTTGGTAAGTATGTGAACTGTTTCTCTCTTCTCTCTCTGTTTCACCTTCTAAAAGTTTTAAAGTTTAAGTACAGAACATGTATGTATAATATATACTACGTGTCTTATTTTTACACGTACTATTTGTATCTATGATATAGGCAAAAGGCGGTCTGTAAGTCCAGAGTCAGAGCCTTGAGTCTTGAGTCTTGAATTTTGATTATGTACTGAGCTTTGAATAGTGAGAGGATGAAACATTTATTGTATGTATAAACGGTACTCTTCACTCTCAAGTCTCAAGAAATATCAGTTTCTATCTTGAAAAAGATTGTATAAAGGCTGCTCTTTGTTATTTGTACATGTTCTGGTTCAGCATCCATACTCTATACACACGAATGTTTTTCTTGAGATCTTGAGAATGAAGAAACTTGAAATCTTTTAGTTACAGTATACAAGATTTAATAAAATGTCACATATTATTTATTTATACACATGACATATGCGTATGTGGTATGTGCAAAGGAATTGTTTAAATTTTGGCCTTTTATTCTGTCCGAGTTTTTGTTTTCCAAATCCGTGTAAAAGATGCTCTTTGATTCTAGTGATTCTGTTTGGAGTTTCTGGACTATTTACTACAATAAAAGAATGCCGAATGCTCTATTAATAAAAAATACTTGGTTTTGTTCATAGTTCATAGTTCATACACATTTGTAAGTGTGAATGAGTTATGTTAATAAAATAGAGGAAAAGAAAAATTTCTAGGAGAGTACAAATTAAAATACAATACAAATGTTTAAAATTGGAAACCCTTCTGGAAAATACACACACAAAATAAATACAAAATAATAATGATAACAGTACCTGCCCACAGATATGCGGTACCGTTTCAGGTTTTATTGATACCTCCTATTTTAAATTCTAAAGGACTTTGTCTATTGTACTGTACATTTACACTGTACATTGTACATGGGATATCGCTATCCTTTTTAAAAATTATGAAATGCACACAGTGATAATTTAATTATAAAGGATCGTGAGTACAAGTGTGAACAGAGTACAGAGTACTGGGAAATGAGGAAGAAGGGGTGTGTAAAGTGTAAAGTGTAAAGAGTAAAGAGTAAAGAAAGAGAGTTCTCAATGTTTTCTCTTCTTTAAATAAATCCTGTAAATTATAAAATATCAAATGCATCAACAAAAATCTAGAATCCACATGGAATTTCATCATTCGTCATTCGTCAGCCACTGTCGGTCTTCTCTCTTCTCATCTCATATTTTTTTATGTTTTGGTTGGATGTTGGATATTGGATGTGTGTAATTATTTCATTTGTGTTTGTATTTATATTTATGTTTGAACTTGCTAAACAGGAGGTAAGAAAAAGAAGAATTGGAGAATTTGTTTACTTTGAATTTACACTTTGACTGGAGACTGGAGACTGGATATTTTAGATATGTGATATCCGATACGACTTAGGATTTGCGATATTTATTTGTCTGTTTGTGCTTTGTGTACTTGTGACTTGTGATGCAGAATGGATTGTGGATTGTGACGGTGGGAATGATGATGATATCATGAGATGGACTTTGCTTACCCCGTTTTGTTTTTCCTAATAATAATAACACACTCTCTTTTTCCATCTACATAATACATCATACATAATATAATATTATATTGTGTGGGTCGGAATGAGAGAGAAAATTAGGATACTCTATTTAGCTAATATAAGTATATCTCCAATATACATAAATACTAAATACTAAGTACATATCTATCTACAGATTCATATCTTTATTAAATGTGTAACACACACACATGCATACAGTATAATATAATATATAATATACACTTTACACACATGTTGGGTCTGACTAAGCTAGGTTGTTTTGATTTGATTGTCTGACGGTAGGATCAAGTGACAAAGCTTCTTGCCAACGGACTAAAATATAATAAATAATGCTCATAAATGCGTATCAAAGTACAATTTATGTGTGTATGTCTCTCTCTCTCTCTCTTTATTGTTTAGCTGTTTGAGTTTGAGTTTGGGTTTGAATTTGAATTTGAATTTGTGTTGGAGTTCAAATTCAAATTCGTATTCGTATTTTAGTTAGAATTGGAATCGGAATTGGAGTTACACACAGAGTTGAAAGAGTACTGAAGTACAAGTACAAATACAAATACTCTTACAACTTACAAGTTTACATGCAAGATGAATGAGTGACTGAATGCTCTGTAATGTGTAATGTGCAATGTGTAGTAGTTGGAGAGAAATAATAATTGTCTGTCCGCTCATGTTCGATGTACGATGTTCGATATACGATATACGATATATGATACAGTATCATATGATATACATTGAGAATTGAGAATTTCAAGTTAGAGTTAGAGTTAGAGTTAGAGTTGTGTTGAGTTGAGTAGAGTAGAGAGATTCGCCTGTGTATGGCGTTTAGAGCTTAATCGTGAATTGCTGTCGAAGAGAAGAGATAGTGTGTGCACAATTTTATGACTGTGAGATACCATATCCATCAAGAGCGGCGGTGGACTTCAAAGGGAATTTATTGTTCTTATCATATTGGTGATAAGGCCTAAAGGGATAGGAAAATAGGAATGCCTGCCTTGATTTTGTCGGCGAGTTGACAGGATTTTTCTTTTGCTGTTGCTGCTTGCTTCCCTTTGCTTTTGCTTGCTCCATTCCAATCCATTCGATACCAGTCCATATTACCAGTACACTAGCAGGAGTAGTAAATACTTACTCTGTAACACCATTCTGCTCCACTATCCTTGTCTCTCTCTCTTCATTTAGTTTCATAATATAACACGTCTACACCGTACAGCGTACAGTCTACCGTCTACAGATATTTGTATTTATACATGTACTGGAATGGAGTGGAAGAGCGGAATGGAAGAGCAAATGTGTTACGTGTTGTAGTTTGTATGCTGTATGTTGTGGAATGGAAAAGAAATAAGGAGAGCCACAACACATAATACATACAGCATACACACATAGAATAGAGTATGAAGCAACAGGCAACATGTTCATAGCCTCCGGAGGCTTACCCTGTCTCCATCAGTATTACTATTACTATTATTACCATTACCATCAGCACTACACACATTGCATATCTATCTATACATCACTTTTCCTCCTTATAATTGTACCTACTCAGTCAAAACTTGAGACTTGAGACTTGAGACCTGAGACAAGCTTGGATATTATATTATATTATTATAAGTTATAGATTATGTACCATGTACTATGTACAAGAGTGTACAGTGTACATACCTATACCTTTTTTTGCTTTTTCTACATTCTACATTCTACACACTACATGTAGAGAGAGAATAGTGGCGGGTTTCTTTCTTAAGCTCCAGCCGGCACCCTCAAAGAATGTTTTACGGAAATTTTCTATAGGCATGGAGAATCGTGTATGTTGAATGTTGTATCTATCTATCTATCTGAGTTGAGCTGAGCTGAGTCGAGTTGAGTTGGGCTCATATAAAAATATAAATCTTAAATCTAGAGTCTAGAATCTAGAATCTAGGTATGTAGTAAACTGTAAAGTATATATATATTTTATAGTTTCAAAAGTATATATAGTGGTGTATAGTGTATAAGCTATACATATATGAGCGAGTGAGTGAGTGAGGATTGAAGAAAAGGAAAGAAATGAGGATTGAGGATTGAGAATTGACCCCCTTGCTGGAAGGGTCCTCACGACAAGGAATCAAGGAACCCCTTTATAATAATAGTTGTAATAATAATAATACTTTCCTTTACCTTCCCTTCCCTTGTACAAAGTACAAAGTGCACTGGATAATACACACATATGTAATATGTACATCTTTATATCCTTTATTTTCTTAATACTCGTTCCTTGTATATTAAAAGTAAGTAAGTAAGAAAGTATGTTAGGATATAGAGGATGCAGTGCAGTGGTACATTGTTGTCGAAGGGCCTTGAGTGAGCATCTTGGAGTTTAGCTCAGTTTCGGTGAGAAACACATGGCAACGACCGTTCTCTCTCTGTTTCTCTCTCTCCTGTTCTTCCTCTCTTTCAGTCTTGGGGTGGTGTGGTTGTCAAGCTTCAAGTACAAAAACGACCTCCCGTCCAACTTTTTATCAACGTTCAACAGGGGGTTGAACGCTACATGTTGAAATACTGATGCTGATGCTCAATGCTCAAGACTCAAGACTGAATGCATCTTCAATCCAACCATGTACAATGTGTATTGCTGGTTCTGGTTCTGGTTCTGGTTCTGGTCTGAGTTTGAATAAAGTTCCATGTTATATTATATTATGCTATGCTATTGTATTGATCTACACTCTACACACTAAACTTTTCCTTCAGCTAATAGATGTATATGTTGAATATCCAATATCCAGCATCTAGTATCTAGCCTAACGAAAGTAATGCCGTGCTATAGGAAGGAAAGGGAATAGAAATAGAAAATACAAGTTACTAGATTCACGATACAAATGGATGGAGGTTTCGGTTAATAACGAATAGTGGTAAATGGTAATATACATGGAAGTACATGCACAAGGAAAGAGTGTGTAGTGTGTTGTGTTGTGTGCGAGTGAATTTTGTATTTTGTACATGTAGAGGGGACGACGCGTATAGATAATAGAGAGAATAGAGAGAATGATGGAGCATACAGCATACACATAAAACGCAGCATAAAATACTGCACAGTATATCTACGGAATATAGGCAGCGAGTCAAGCCCTGAGAACTGGGAGGTTAGCTATTCGCTATTATAACCCAACTTTTTCATCTAAAATCTTTTAACTCGACTCTCTCACCAGTTGCTCTCAAATTCACAGGCTGACGAAACCTCACCTCCAATCAACTGAATTTCGTATCCTACAACATAGACCATATCCCATATCCCATACCACATCATACAAGAGCCAGTCTCCATGTGTTTATTATCTGTCAACGCTCAGTCCTCAGTCCCACAGTGCGCCATTATCATAAGCATCATTATCTTGAGCGTGTTCATTTGATTTAATTTAATTTACCAGGAGTTTGTTTAACTAACCAAGATACCCAAGATAAATAAAAGAGAGTTTGTATTATTTATTTATTATAATAATAAGTAAAGTTCATGTGTGCAAGTTGTAAGTTGTAAGTGTTTTGTAGGAAGGAAGAAAAGTGTCTTTTTCATTTCAATCTTACATAATTTAATATAATTCTTACATATAAATCTTACATAATATATTGTTACAGTGTGTCACCCAAGAAAATATTAAATACATTTCTTGTCAATCTTTATCACTTTACTTGTCTCCCTGGGTGTGATGTGATTTGAGAAATTGAAAATTATAGTGAATTTGTCCACACTACATTTATTTACACAATAAAATACATACGTATATATCTTTATTATTCTAGATAGATATCGATATAGATATAGATGTACAATATCCAAGGAGAAAAAGTACAAGAAGACAAGGAGAAAGATTTTGTCCTTATCAGAACACCATGATGTGTATAACGTATAAATAAATAAATAAATATAATAATTCATGCTAATAGATACACATAATAATTATTATCAAGTGACTATACTTCTCACATCCACACAATAGAAATTATAAAATAAATATCAAAAGGAGGAAAATATTATTTAACAAGAAAAAAAATAATATTTGGAAAGTAAATATTTCTCCAATAATAATATTTGTCTGTGAAAGAGCGAGAGAGTGTGGGAAAAAATCTTGGTCGTTCGTCTTTCGTCTTTTGTGAAAAACAATTCAATTTCAAATTAGTGAGTGTACGCATGATTTAATATTTTGTGTAAACTAAATACAAGTGAAAATTGAAATATTCAGAGTACAGAAAATCAAATACAAGTATTTTAGTGTTCAATTATTTAACCTTGTTGAGTTAAACTCTGTGCATTTACCAATTACATATTTTTGAAGGATTTCTACTACTTTTACTATTTATTATACACTGGATTTGGATTTGGAATTTGGAATTTGGATTTTGTTTAGTACACATTCATCATTTGGTCGTCTGTTTTTCTGTTTGTTGCTTTGAAAAGTGAAGGAATTTCCTCTTCTCAGTAATAATAATAATAATAGTAATCCAACATATAACATTGAAAACACAACATAAATACTAAATACATTGGTCTGTTCTTTACTTGACGCCCGCTCCTTTTTCTTCTTGTGTTTGGAAGTTTGGAAGTTTGGAAATTTGGAAGGAGTAGGAGGAGAAGGAAAAGCAAAAGCAAAAAGACCAAGAAAATTTAAAGAGAGAAGTGCCATAGAAAAAACAGTGGAGCAGTATTATACATTCTACATTCTACATTACACATTACACAGTATTTGAGAAGAACAAGTAAGAAGTTTAGGAAAACTCATTGAGTATCGGATGGCACTTGAGTTTCCATTTTCATTTTCAAGTCTCTCTCTCCGTTCTCGCTACAACACAACTCATAACGCTGCAATGTCTCACCATTCCAATTTCCAATACTACATGAGCTTTGAGCATTGAGCATTGAGGATTGAATGTGTTTACTTGCCAGAATTATTATACGATGAGTTGTAGAGAATTTAACTGACTGTGTCTCTCTCGTCTCTCCATTTACCGTCTCCTGTTCCTTCGATTCCTGCCGTGGTTTTTTCTTTCGACATCTTGAACTTGTGTATTGTGTACAATATACAATATATAATATGTAATATGTATACTTGTATACTAGTGTGTGTATTGGAGTGAGTGAGTGAGTGTGTGTGCTGAATAGGCACTTGTTTATTCACGCAGTGCGAAACGTAGCAAGTAACAAGAAGCTCACAATTTTTGCATTTCCATTTACATGAATGTGGATGTTGGATGTTGGATGTTGGATGTGCATGTGTAATGTATGATAATAACAAACAATACAATACATACTACATACATACTCAATACTCTGTGTACTGTGTATTGTGTATGTTCCGAATATAAAAATACATATATAAATGTGAATAGTTTGTCTTCGTCTTCGCCTTCGTCAAGGAGTTACAAAGGAACTGCCGAAAGTAAAAATAATATATAAAGTGTTTGTGCTGAATGAATGTTGCTGATGCAGATTTTTTTTTCTGTCTGACTTCCACAACTACTACTAAAAATAATAATAATAATAATACTACTACTACTTCAACTACTTCGACGCTTGACTTGCAGTCACTCAGCATTTAAACTTCCGACAAATACAAAATACCGATACGAAATAGCGAAATAGCAAATAGCAAAATAGTGAATAGGAATAGTATATATAGAAAAATATACACACTCACCCACCTTTTACCTTTTGCTCAAAGATATGTATACATAACCCCGTAATTGACCGTCCATTAATATACATATACATATACATAATACGTACATGCACATGTGCAAATACAAGTACAAGAAAAAAATATACATCTAGAATCTAGAATCTAGAGTCTACAAACATGTGCCGAATCACTTAGAAAAGAGAAGAAGAAAAAGAAGAAGAAGAAGAGTTCGTTAAAATAATAAAACACGAGTGAGTTCATGTGCTACAAAGTAGATAAAGTTTGTTGTTGTTTCTGATACTAATATTATATATTACCAATATACCAGATACCAGGAAATATCTATGTACAATTTACATGGATATATCTATATCAATACCAGTATAAATATATAAATATAAATGTATCACCTATAAAACATAAAAGAAAAAAAATATAGAGAGAAATCAGTTTGGATTTTCCCCCAAGTAATTTGATGCATACTTATGTTGAAATACTCAGTCCGCGACTTCTCACCCAATTGACAACGAGAACAACCAAGAAAAGAATCTTGCAGCATTCCTATGCCAGTGTGGATGAGTGTGGTGCAGAGAATAGTGACAGTGGTAGTGATTGTACAGTACAAATCATCATGACCACACAATTTATGCGCTGGTGGAAAACTAAATTTCATACCACCACGACTTGTGGCTACAAAAACATTTCTGGTAAGAAAACAAAATAGAGAAACATTTACCATTTACACTCAACACATTCAAATTCAGATTCATAAAATCTCCAGTTTTCTTCTTCATCTACTTCTCTCTCTACTCTCTACTTTTTTCAACTTTTAATAAGTCATGTTTTTATTTTCAATGTACTGTGTACTGTATAATATTTATATTATATAGTTTATAGTTTGTATAGTGTGTGTTATTACCTTTTAGCTTCCATTTTATAAGTTGTACATCAAGCTCAACAGTTGAAAGTTGGAATTGGAATTGGAATTTTTTTAAACTTGTACATGATACTGTACTACTGTCAGGATTTTATAGCTTATTCTCATCTACCATCTATTCTATATAATATATAGCTATAGTTTTGTAGTTCTTGGGACACTCTTTTTTTCCTCCAACGTTAACTTTCAAGTTATGTGTATAGTGTGTAGTGTAAAGTGTAAGTGATGAAGGAGAATTTACTACCCGGCCTTTTCTATAATATTCTTTCATCTTTTACTCTTCTTGTACCTTGTACATGAATTACAAAATGCATACTACAGATTACAGACATCTTTTGAAATGGTTCATTTGTAGTTTGTAGTTTGTACAATGTAATACATTGTATTGCCCTTATTACTTATTATACACTATATAATATTATATAGCTTGTCATTTGTTGTATCTTGTATTTTGGATGGACACTGGAAACTGGATACTGGCCTGGACACGGTTGTATAATGTTTAAAATACTGTATGAATGTCTGTTTATATATGGACAGTTCATTCGCTGTTTGATTTGTCGGGTGACAGGATGAATACAAAGAGTAGAGATTCTAGATTCTGGATTCTAGGCTGTTTGTCTAACTTTGTCTCTTTTCTACTCTTGAGTATTGAGTATTGAGTATACCTTAAACACTGTATAATATATAGTATATTTTTATATTGTATACCTACTTTTCTAAAAAGGATTTAAATGAACATTGTGGATTGTGGACGTAGTAAAAGTAATAAGTACATGATATATTATTATTATTATTATACATGTAGAAATATACGGTGAATGGTGAATGTACTTCCATAATAAAATAGATAGTTGAAGAAACTAGAAGCTAGTACAGTGGAAATGTGAGGTAGTAAAATGAATGGAATGGAATAAGTAATAGTGTAATAGTGTCATCGATGGATTGGGTTGGATTGGATTGGAAAAGGAAGGAATAACTACGGCTGAATATGACTATTACCCATGTATACAGTTTTCAGTATTCAGTATACTTGTAGACAAAAGACAAAAGTAGGTAGTTATTCTTTTCTATATTCGATATTCTATATTCTATAGTTTATAAAGTGTGTAAAGATATCAAGTTTTTACAAACACTCACGCATTCAACATACACTGTGCAGTGTACAGTAAGAGAGACAAGTAAGAGAGTGAGTAAGTAAGCAGGCAAAGTGGCCTCCCAAAGTTGTTCCCTGGAACGTCCCCATGCAGTCATCAATTGATGTCGGCAAAGATCAAAGAAGGTCCTTGAGGCTTCTCTATATTTCGCCGCCATCTCATCATTTACATCCTCCCAAAGAGTCCACAAAAAGCTGTATAGCCACAGACTTAACCCTTTTCTCTCTCTCTCTCTCTCTCTGGTTTACTGTATACTAGAGTAGAAATGCTGCACATTTCATATAAACAGTAGACAAGTATTTGGCTTTTGCTGGTACTGGTGCCTAGTGCACATATAAAGGATATAAAACATAATAATATAATAACTGGATGATATAACTAATATTTACTGCTACCTTTACTTTGACAAAAGGCAATGTGGTGGAGTTTGTAGTTTGTGTAGTGTGTAAGAGCCGCTTTCATCTAATAAATACAAAAGCTATCAATTCAACTTTATGTATCATACAACCACAGTTTTACTAGTAACTAGTAACTAGTAAGTAGTAACTAGTTGATAGTTGTTGGTTGGTTACAAGTAAACAACAGAAGCAGCCTCACACATGTACACTGTTACATGTTACATATCCGAATAGCGAATAGATATTTACTACGTAATACTAATAACTAATAACTCCTGTAGATTGGAGATACTTTTCCTGTTAATGTGCGGCTGCTCTTCATTTTCAAACTTCAAACTTCATTCGGCATTCTACATTATACATTCTACATTCGATATTATACATTCAGATCCTGATGCAATCTTTCCAATGAGAAAAGTGAGTAAACAAATGAATACATAAATCTGAAATTCATATAGTAGATTCAGTATACATCAGTCTTTACTCAATTCTCAAATCCATTCCGTTTGACTTGTCAATTGAGGATTGAAATGCCGGCTGTATGATGTATGATGCATGATTCAATCATCTTGATTTTATGGTATTTACAAACTTTATGAAACCACATCACAGAAAAAAACACTAGTTGATATCAAATATCAAGTCAACTTATGTAATGTTTAATATGTGTATTTTTGTTGACAGGGAATGCATTTTTAAATTCCGTACTTTTTGCACATTCTCTTCTCTGCAAACTTGAATTTCTTAGCTGTTCTGGATTTTTTTTTCTTTAAACAGTTTGTGCAGTGTACATATTTTTATTTGCGAATTCTTGCTATTCAGTTCCACACCTTTCTGGAAAATGGCTCCGGGTTAAAAGGAGGAGTGGATAGTAGTCTGCATTTTAATTCGCATTTAATTATGTCCAGTAACCTCATACATAATAATGAGAATCGAGAAAAACTGGATGTATTACAGATTGTAGGTTGCAGATGCAGAAAATCAGCTTCTATTTTTCTATCTACGAGTTGGTTCACAAGTTGAAGGGAGTACGAATGCGGATACGGATACGGAAACATTGAATTGAATGAACACATGTACATATTCGGTATTTGATATATTGTGTTTGTTTTTGTGTTTGTATTTGTCTTGATAGATCACGTGGGTACAAGAAATTATTGAGTCACGCCACATTTAACTTTATACTTTACTATGCCATAATATTTTTATATTTTTGTTTTGATTACCATTTACAATTTACAATTTACGGTTTACTATTGAGGATTTAGGATTTGTCAACCTTCAAGCTCTAAATCCAACTTGTCGATTGAGGAATGAATGAAGGAGCCGCAGTGTTTTTCCTGGACGGTGTAAAAACAAAAAGTTGTAGCTTTTATAGGAATTCCATCTTCTGTATTCTCGATTCTCGATACATTTCCACAGTCATTACTCTAATGTGTTTTTCAGGCCTGTTTCTTTTTGGTCTTTGGTCCTGATGGTGATGGTGTTCTCCATTTCCGTTGTTGCTCTTGTAGATCGTAGTCAATAGTCACTCGTCATCGTCATCGTCAAATCTCAAGTCGTGACGATACCATAATATTGCATTATAATTTATCATTTGTACTTGTGGACTAGAGACTGGAGTACACTTTGCTCAACTACTGTTCTACTCTTCTGTTGTAGAATCTAGAATAAAATACTTGGGAAATATTTCCGAGTACTGAGTAGTGAGTTGAATAGAGATGAGAGATGAGTGGAAATGGGTGGGTATAAAACCCTGTAGGTATGGGTATTAGTGACTGTTGTACAGCTCCTAATCTTCTTCCATTGTTGGACAATGGACAATCCTACAATGGTAATTAGACTCCTTCTTTTGGTTTTTGGTTTTAGGTTTTTTTTTTGGTCTGCTTGATTAGTTTAGTTGGCTGGACTTTGGAAGTTGGAAGTTGGAAGTTGCCAGTTGCAAGTTGGATGATACTGTATAAAGTATAAAGAGTAGCGTAGTATGTGTATACTTGTTTGGGATAGGATTTTACTTGATTTTATTTGTGTAGTCAGACTGGAGACCGAGACCGCCTTTGACGACGTCCTGCCGTCCGTCGCTCTTAAGAAAAACATATCTATCCAATATCCATCTAAAATCCACAACACACAGTCACTCTTTGCTCTTTACTCTGTGTACTGTCTACTCAGTCTTCTGTCACAGTCACCTTCACATATTATTAAGCAAGAAATAAAAGTAGTGATACTGGGAGCCGTAAACAGTAAACACTGAATACATATTTGATGAGTTTATGGTAATTCCATGTAAGACGAAGTACGAAAGACCAAGATGGACATTTCCAGTTGAAAAAATACAAGTACAAATATAATATACTGCGTCTTTCGTACAGATACAAATATAACATGTGGTTTGTACGACTTACGGGTGACGGAGAAGAAAAAAAGAAAAGCTTCTTCTTGGACTTTGGATTTGGTCTTTGGTATATTTGTACTAGGATTTTGTTTGTCGGTTTTTTCTCAGAGTGAGGGAGTGAGTAATTGGTCTAAATTAGAACTGTGGCTCCATCAACATCATCAACATCATCATCATCAGCATCATCTAACCTTCATTGTTTTACATGAGTCACTCCACAGTCCAACCAAAACTACAAGCTTCAAACTATGAAGTACGAAGTAAAAACAAATTCAAATTGAAATTCAACTTTCAAGTTTTAGTTTTCCCAGTTTTCTCGGTATCTAAAAAGATGAGGCTAGACGAAAGACGATTGTGATTGTGTGGTTGTTGATAGCTAAAGCTCCACCATTATTATCTCTCTCTTTCTTACTTACTTTGTCTTGATACCTCCTCTCCTCTCCTCTGTCACCTGTTCTCTACTCTCTACTCTCTACTCTCCACATTATTTACTCCACGCCAACAATACACAGAACACAGAATTTAGAATACAGAAGCAAGGAGCAACTACTAAATACAAAGTACAAAGTGTATCTAGTATCTAGTATCTATACATTCTTCAAAAGCTATTAGTTGATAGTTCTACCAATGGAAATATTTATTATACATGGATGCCGACAGATATCATGGAGATACAAGGCTACTTGTATTCTAAATGGATAGTCTGGATTCTAGTTTCTGGATATTATTCTACTCTACTCATTTCGCCTTTTTTTTCTTTTTTCTTTTTTCCTTCTCCTCCCTTTGACAAGATTAGTCACGGGTCACATCATCATAAAAAACCATGTCGTCCTTTTATTTAATATGTATTAAAATGTACAATGTACAATGTAAAATAACATATGTACAAGGAGAATGAAGTAGTATGTATACTAGAGGCTTGAAACGGTTCGGTCATCTATATACCATGTATAATGTATGTAGTATATTATCTAATTAATATAAAGTATACTTTATACGCATATACTCTTTAGATATATTATTGTAGATTGTTTTATATTGATATTGAAAGAAGCCATTAAAATGCCGCTTCATTTCCCACTACCCACTACACGTGGAGGCAGGCAAGAGTTGACAAAAGAGTTTGAACCAAATACCAAATACCAAGTACAAATACAAACACAAACACAAATGTACAAATATCAAATATACAAGTACAATTACAGAGCCGTTCAAAAATAAATAACAAAATAAATAAGATGAATGTTTGAAGTTATAACGTTTAGATTGTTGAATTTGTACACATGCACAATTTTTTACATGTTATTCAACATTCTAGCTTCTAGCATGTAGTTTCTAGCTTCTAGATTGTAGATTGTAGTTATACTTACTTAATGTTTGTTGATTTGCTAATTGCGTAATATTTGCGTCTTTGTGAGACTGATAATAAATGTGTAGTAAGTAGTAAATAGTAAATAGTCGGCTTTGGCAGAGTTCAGCTCAGCTCAGTCGACTCTGCTCTCTGCTCTCTGCTCGACTCGGCATGATGCATGATACATGAAATGATGGATTGTCACATCGTCTCCGGCTGACATGATGTTTACACATACACATGTTTTGGATTGACAGTTGACGGCAGAGACAAAAGGGAAAACAAAGATAAATTTACATTATACATACAATTATTGGATATTCTTACGATCCTCGTTGTATGTAGTTGTCTTTGTCTTTGTCTTTGTCGTTCTCGTTGACATTGTCGTCTTACTGCTGTTATTGTTATTGTTATTGTTGTTCTTGTTCTTGTTATAGTTGTCGCAATTTTATACTATTTTTTCTTTCATCTATTACATACTATATACTATATTCTACATATAGATGGCAAATAATATATAATATCTATAGTATTTATTTATATAAGGTTAGATTTTCAGGCAAAGAAGTAACACCGAAGAGGATTCTTTAGAGTCTTTAGAGTTTACAGTCCAGTTCATGTCAAAGTTGATAGAAATTAGGGAGGATAGAAATCATAAGGAGGAATGGACAGACATAAGAAAAAAGAAAGAAGAACGAAGAAATAGACAGAGAAGAAGTGGTGCGTTTGCCAAAGCATTTGACGAGTTATCCCTCAGTTAGAGTCTCATAATTGTGGTAATAATGCATTTTTGTTGAGGCATTAACACTCACCAGGGGAGCATGTTAAGACTCCTTCAAGGAATGTTGTTGTTCTCGCACTCACTTTGGTTCTCCGTTCTCCATTCTCCATTCTCCATTCTTTATTCTCTAGTTTCAAGTCTCTAGTCTGACCAACCAGTTACAAAATAAGTGATACCCAATTCCATTGCCACAGCAAAAGAAAAGGGAGAAAAACAATATGGTATAATAATACACTATACATTTGTACTTTGTACATACTTTATTATATGCATACAACACAAAGCAAAGTAATTGTATGCGAATCTCCTCGGGTTATCTCATTTCTCTCAGTTATTATATTATCCATGTGTCTACAGTCTAGAATCTAGAATCTAGAAGAATCTACAAGTGAGTGCTGAACAAGTATTTGCCACAACTACGGTCTACAGTGTTACACCGTACATTTGGCGGATGCGCCGATTATCCACCAGGAATTTGAGGAATTGAGTGTACAGAAATTGTTTGAATGTTTGTTTCAAAGTGTGGTGTGATGTGATGGTTGATGGGATACCACATACATAATTTGTTTTACCTTTTACCTCCACTTGTGAAAATGTGTGTATGACTCTGACTCTGAATCCAGCTAGTAAATCTATTGAATCTTGAATCTAGTTAATTCAAGATTCAAGATTCTAGTGAGTGCCAACCACAATTTGTACATTTTTCACATTCTGTCTCATTTCATCTTGATATATTATGAGGAGACTGAGAGACTGAGGCCTCTCATCTCATCTCATCATTAATGAGAGAAGAGAGATAAATGTTAGTAAAATTCATACATTGACTACAGTGCAGAGTTGTTGAAGCTTTTGCAACAAAACTAGACAACACAACACGAGTAAAACATAATATTATTATAACAGCTGCAATTTGAATTAAATGTGGATTTTTATAAGAAGCAGTTCATCCTTCATCTTATATCGTACATCGTACATGATACACGTTCATCATTACCATTATCAATGGCAAGAGGAAAAAGATGATGATGCTTATGATAATACTGTTCTGTAGAAAGAACGAAGAACGAAGAAGCTTCTCGTTCAGTTTTTAGTTTAAATTATCCTACGTAGAATGTAGAATTTAGAGCATAGAACATGGCTAGATTCTGATATGATGAATGAAATGGGAAAATGATGAGAGAAAAAGTGTGTGGTGTGGTGATGGTGCAACTGGTTCATTAAATCTCTTCCTCTGGAATGGAATGGATTGGATTAGACTTTCCTTGCAACTTGCAAAACATAATAATAAATAAGCATTATAAGTTATACATGATACGCGTATGGTAGTTACTCTATACTGTACTACTCTACTTACTTTACATACTCCTTGACTACTTATTTATTATCAGTAACTTATAATAACTGGCAAGGCTGGCTGAGTACAGAGTACAGAGTACAGAGTACAGTATTTTATAAGGAAACCTCCTCGATCAGCTCGTTATTATATCAGATGGAATTTGAAATGAGACGAAGCGAAATGAATGAATGGAGTCCAAGTCCAGGGAGACACACCCCGTCTTTTTCTCTCCTTCTTCTTCTGTTCTTCTTCTCCTTCGTCTTCTTGACAGACATTCCTTTACAAAGGAATATAGTGGCTGGTTGCTCTTGCTCTTGCTCTTACTCTTACTCTTCCACTTGGTCTTGGTCTTAGCTCTCGGCCCTACAAAAGAATAAGAAGAAAGACAAACTACAAACTACTCGTGGATTAGAAATACACCACAGAACACCATACAACAAGCTATATAAGAAAGCCTGTACACTGTACATTGTACATGTTACATACATATAGGAGATCTAGATCCAATTGTTAAGTCTACTTTGTACTTTGTACATTGTCTTGTACTCTTATTTCACTTCCCTACTCCCTACTGCTGTGGACACCAAAATCAAAATCAAAAACACAAAACACCAAGCCATTCCAAATATAAAATATACATACCATTTACAATACCAGTGATAATACTAATAATAATAATGATAATAATAGTACACAGTTAACATATGGAGTATGGAACAAGTGTGCACACTGCACATTGCACATAGATAGATGAATGTATGCGTAAATCTGGCTTTAGTTAGTTATGGATTGGATTGGATGTGTCAGGGCTACCTCTCTCTCTCTCTCTCTCTCTGTCTTTCTCTCCTCTCCTCAAGATTCAAGAGCCATTTATCTCTCCATTGTTAAGTTACATATAGTGACTGTGATCCGTAACAAAAACGGTCGGATTGTATTGTATACATACTGAACACTGAGCTTTAACATTCAACATCCAACATCCAACTTCCAACATTCCTCCGTTTCATCAAATGTAGGAGAGGACAAGTTGGTTGGATGTTGGATGGCTAGTTCATTCATTCATTGAGAAATGCGTAGAGTATCCAAAAGTTCCATTCCCTGTGACTACTGACTACTGACTATTCACTATTCACTATGACCCTACAAGTCTTTTTATACATGTGTAGAGCGACATTGTAGATATTTTTCTATCCATTATCCATGTCCAGGTTCATGTACTATTATTATTATCATCATTATTACTACTACTACCTTTTTCTTTTTCTTGTTCTGTTCCCTTCCGTCCTTTAATGCCTTTGCCTTTGCTGCTTTTTCCTTTGAGCTTTTTGAGCCCTTCCAAAAGAGCCAAAACTCCCTGCCCAAACCAAACCAAACCAAACCAATCAACCAAGTAGACAGCACAAGACAACAGAATACAGAATACACAGAGTACAAGTTGAACGTGAACCTCAAGTGAGTTGAGTTGAGCAAATGGTCGGAACTTTATGTCTTGGAATGTCTTGTCTGAATCTCTCTCTCTTTCTAGTAAATGCTTAGTAAGTCACCGCCATCCTCTCTCTCTCTCTCTGTCTCTGATTTGTTTTTCAATATATAAGATATATATTGTGTATTGAAGAAAAAAGAAGTAGAGGTTTGGTTTAGTACAATAAGGATAAGGATAGGGACGGAAGAATGGAATGGATGGATGTATGGATAGAGTAAGCTAAACCTTCAATCATGAAATGCATCTTGATGCCATATACAGATAAATACCAGTAAATACTAGTCGTAATAATACTTGCTCACTTAAACTCTACTTGTTCCTTTTCTCTTTTCTGCTCATATTTATGTATATTATGTATACATGGGCTGTGGTGTAGTTTGTACTTTGTACTTTATACTTGCTCAAACTCAAAAGGTTGGACATTGGACATATTTGAAGGGAAATTATTGAGAAAAATTCCATGTCATTGTTGGTTTACTCATATTTGTTATGCGGATGTCAGTGTGTGTTCTAAGAGAAAGAAAGAAAGAAAGAGAGAAATATTTCAAGTATTCCCTCTCTTCTAGTTTCTAGTCTCTAGTCTCTAGTAGAATATCATGTTCATGTTTTCTATGAGTACTAATTGTGATTATTAGGGATGCCTTTTCTACCCCAGTACATGATGAAAAGATGCTTCTTTCTTTTGAGTTGGAATGAATGATGAAATGAGACAAAAATGAAGGAAAAAATGGGAACAAAATTGATTTATGAGACTTTTCTCCCTTTGTTTGTTCGCTTATTATTTACTCTTTATTATTTTTGTGTGTTATTTGTTATTTGCTATGTGAGCAGAAGGAAAAAACATGTTATGAAAAATAAAATAGTTGTTCTATTGTAGTAAAAAAAGTATAAAAAGCATAAGACAAATGAATCATCTCTATATTTATATTTATATTTGTATTTGGTTTGTTTCTAGTGTTGGGCTCAGATACGAGTGATGGAAGACCATCTGACACGGAAGATTTGGTCCGGGACGACACCTCATCTCAATGTAATCTCCATCATGGCGCGCATGTAAATGCCGGTCTCGCCTCTTCCGCCTCCTCCGAACTCTCTCATGATCATCGTCTCGAGTACACGTCAAACGAAGTCAAATTTGAGGTAAACCATTTTTCATATTTACTTGAAATCTCATTTTAAACAAGTATTATTATTTATTGTCCTCAATCCTCAATAATTCTCAAGATAAATCCTTGTAAATAGAAAATAGAATGAGGAATTTTATCCCCATGAATTTATTCGATCAGTATTCAGTATCCAATATCCTTAAAAACGTGAAGGGGGTAAAAAACTGTATAATGATAAGTATTATTCAAAATATTACATACACAGAAAATCCCATTCCACTGATAATTGACAATTGAATTGCTTAGTGAAATACAAAATACATAGTACAGAAAAAGGAAAATAATGGAATGGAGAAACTTACATATTACCTATTACAAAACTTGAAGCTCATAAAAGACTGTGAATTCATATAATGAAAAGGGATATGGCACCGTTTAGAGGTTTAGAGGAGTTGGATTCAGAGTCTGAGGAGTTGTGTCACGCGTTTTAATGTAAATTTTTTTGTTATTACCTTGATTTCTCTTATCTTGAACCTCCATCAACAATTCCATATAAATGTATTGTACAATTTACCATTTACAATATACAATATACATCGTCTGTGAACTATGCACATATGTGTTTGTATAGATACTAAATACATGTGAGATGTGAGCATCACCATTCACCATTCACCATCAAACCACAGAACACAAAATGGAAATGGCAGATGAAGTTACTATTTACTATTTACCATTTCCCAAATGCAATGATCTTCATTGGTGTCGTGTACAAGGAAAATACTTGCACAAATGTATTCTGTATTCTACATTCTACATTCTACACACTCATGTCATGACACAACATACAAGACACAAGATACAGTCGTCTGAAAAAGGGAAAGAAAGAAAGAAGGGAGAATTCAGTGAGTAGAACAATAATACAATAATCCGCAACACATGAAAATCCAACTTCCAACTTCCAATCGAGTACATTGAACTTGATGAAGAAAAATCAGAGACGGTATATAAAAAAATCTACCAAACTATAATATAAACTCGTAGAACGTAGAAGGTTGCTGTGTAAAAGCATCACAAACTCAAACTCAAACTAAAAACTCACACATAACATGTTCTGTCAAAACATCTCGATTCTTGATCATCTCTCTTTCTTTTTCTTCTCCATATGCATTTTATTCAGACTTGGCTCCTTCCAAACTCCAAACTCCAAACTCCCATCTCCAAACTTTACCATTCACCAAACTCCCATATTGAATCTTGAATCTCAAATCGTGTGTATCATGTTCAGAGTTGAAAGCAAAGAACATTCAAAGCACACACAAAAAACCTTCTCAACTGAGCTCAGTTTAGATTCAGACTCGAATTCAAATTCAAATTGGAATTGGTAAAGTGTACAGATGTATTTTTAAATCAGAGAGTTTGAATATCTTTAAATTTTTTGTGTACATTGAAATTTTATTGGTAAATCACTCGCTCTTTTTCTCTCCTTCTCTCTGCCTTTTTCTTCGTATGTCTTTATTCAAAAAGGGAGAGAATGTAAATACTAAATACACATGATATTTGATATGCAAAATTGATTGATTCAGTGGTTACACGAGATTCAAAAACTAGAGTTTCAGAACGTGTCTAAAGTCAATGGTCTCTTACTGTTCAATCTTGACTTTTGACTACTGGCTGCTGTATTAGATAAAAAATTCAGTTTTAATTATGCATACAAAAATACAAGATACGTTTTTTTACATCTGTACACAAAGTTCAAATTTTCACTCGCGAGCCCCTCTTCACTTTTTAGTAACAGAAATAATAGTTACAAAATTCTAAAATGTAAAATATAAAAATGTGTTTCAGTATTTATGTTTTAGTTTATAAATTTTTAACATCACCATTTACTATGTGAGAGCTTCATCAATTTCCAGAAAAAAATACAAATCGTTTGTAATCTGTAATTTGTAATCGTTCATAAAATCTGTAAATCTGTAAAATATTGTAGGAATGGTGAAATACTTGAAACCGTGTAGTTTGTAGTTTGTACGTATTATGTTGTAGGTTGTAGTTTGTAGTTGTACATTCAAGTAGGTTGTGCATTGTACATATTGTACAGAGACACCGACTGACCGACGGAACAACCAACCAACCGACCGACCGGAGATATATGAAAGATATTACATTGTATATGAAATGGTGAGGGAAAAGAGATTTCTTTTCAAATGATGCGACGACTAGAGACCAGAGACCAGAGCCGCAAGAGAGAGAAAGAGTGAGAGAGTGAAGGAGGAGGAGCAGAATCACTAAAGTAGAAGAAGAAGAAAGGAGCATAGTACCAGACAAAACTTGAGAGTTTGAAAAAAGCACATTGTATTTAGTTATTTGTTGCTCGCACTACACTGCACTGGAATGGAGTAGAGTACAGAGTACAGGTTCCCTAACCCATCATCCATCTTCTCTAATTTTTTTCTTCCTCCGTCTTGATCTTCTACTCCTTGTTCTTCTTCTTCTTCATCTTTTGGTTCGTCCGTCGGCCCTGCTGAACCGAAATTTCTCGCTTTCAAACGTCCACAAAGTTGTGTCGACTTGAGCTTTGAGTCTTTGAGTCTTTGAATCTTTGAATCTTTGAGCCGAGTTGAGTTCATTCGAGTCGAGTTGAGTTGAGGGCATATCATTATTATTATTATTACATACATACAATCATTGTGAATAGTAAACTGCGTTTCTAATATCTTCGACCTCTACACTCTTCAATCTTCATGTAATACAAGTATCTAGTATACATGCTTAGAGATTCTAGATTCTAGATTTTTAGGAAGCGAAGCTGACTATTGTTTTACTCGTGTCCGTCCGTCTGTCTGTGGACACTTTGCGTACGCTTAGCGTCGACAACAAGTACATACATGTAT
>JABASP010000456.1:0-52807 GCA_019776565.1 Sminthurinus signatus
ATCTCATTACTCATTAATTTAATATTTAATGTAAAAGGATGAAAGTGAAATAGAATAGTAAAGAGTAGGGAGTGACGAGTGAATGAGGATGATTAAGAAGCTTACTCAGGACTTTCTCCGCGACCCCAACAAGATTATAAGTAATCTCATCTTCGTAAATCTGCCGAACGAGGAATTGACCATCCATCACGACATCCGCTTCTTTCCTGTTAATTAATTTACAGTCTTTTTTTCAGTATTACTGTTTTCTGTTTTTAAATCTCATTACATTTAACATTGCTTAATCTAATTTTCTTTGGCATAAATCCCACATAATGAGGCTTTTTGAACCTTTTTGTAATAAAAAGTAAGTAATGTTGATACATTCAAGTATGTAAGTAAATGTAATAAATTCCCTATACTTAGTACTTAATACTTAATATACTTGGTACGTTGAAAAATAAGGAAGGTGAAGCCTACAGGTAATATATTCAATATTCAACGTTGGGAAATTTCTAGGTTCTAGGTCCTCTGTTAAAAATAATATTTGGATACGCCTACACTAAGGAATCTCTCCTGTATAAACTCCAAATTGAAAATTGAACAAGCATAAACTTTCTCCACTTGATCACTCTCACTTTGAAGTGCTGTCAAGCCAAGCGAGGAAAATCAAAGGTTTACATGGGATTTTTATCATCAAAGAAAGAAGGATAATTTTGGTGATTTTCTAAGCAAACCCTCAACTTTTGTATAATCTAGGTACTCAAAACTCAAAACTATAGGTAGATCTAACATAATATACTGTGAATTCATTATGCATGCAGATTGTAGATTTATATATATATACATTCCTTCCGCCTATTAAATTCAAACTTTGATGTAATGTGTGGATACTTGATATTAATATTGATATTATATTGATACTTGATTCAAAGTTTCAAGTTTCAAGTAGGACGTACTTTATTTTCTCCCATATTTCTTCCCCAAAATTTCGAAGAACGAGAAGTTCCAAAGCGTGATTGACAAAACCGTACTGAAAAAAACAAACAAAATTAATAAGAAACCACAAATTTATATTCTTGACTCCTTCATTATTATTTTTTGTAGTAGTATTTTTACAATAGTTGAATAACATTACATTTTATATTGCAAAGGATTATTTGGTATTTTCTCTTTATGTTTTAATGATTAGTATAAAATATCAATAACAAAACTCACCATTGTGTGATACGGATTCGTCTGGTAGACCTGCTACTTGTATTTTTATGCTCAATGCTCAACTAGTCAATCTTTTTCTTGTGCGCGTTATTTTCTCTTAACGATATGGAATTTCTAGAACATGACAAGTAAAAACAGTTTTATTATTATTATTATTATTCTTTTTTATGAAAGGTAAAATCTTTTATACTTATTACATGAAATGAAACAGAACCAGAAACGAATCTCCAGCATTTGGGCACGAATCATTTGGACACTCGACATTTGGACACACGACAATTGACCACTTTAACAATTGGACACAACAACATTTGGACACACGACAATTGGGCACACAGCAATTGACCACTCTGACATTTGGGCACACAGCATTTGACCACACTTTGCAAATACCACGCATTCTTCGTATACTGCTTATGGAACACAAAAACTCGAAATTTTTTTTATAAATGATGACAATTTAAACCTCATTTCTTAGGTGCGGCCGATTCTGTTTCGTATGGCTTCGCGCCGGAGATTCTATTTTAGTGTTTTTTTCTGAACCTAACCTAACCTAATATAATGTCACTCACCGTAAAACTGTTACCGAAACGCAAAAGTTTTTGAAAATATTTCACAGTTTTTTGGACTTTGAACCTAAGCGTAATAAAAAATAACGTGATTTTAATGTCTTAACCTAACCTAATATAATGTCACTCTACCGCATTCGTTTTACCAAAGTGAGAAATCAAAGTTTTGAAAAACGTTTTAACACTTATGACAATTTCACCCTCATTTCTTAGGTGCGGCCGAGGAGGTTCTTTCCCCGGAATTTGTATCCGGGGCTTTTTATGAAGTTTAGCATGGGCTACCCCGGTAAATTTACATGGTAAAAATGGATTTTTCGGGGCATATTGGCAAAAAGCCTGAAAGGGGCAATGCATGAGTCGATAGGTTGAAAAGAACAATTTCGGATAGGTTCAGCGCGCTTCGCGCGCGTGCAGCTCGCTGCGCTCGCAGCACCTTGAACCTAACCAAAATTGTCCTTTTCAACCTAACGCCCCATGCACTACCCCTTTCGGGGCTTTTTGCTTGGGTTTACGTACGGCTTCGCGCCGACCCGTGCGTGACTGGCGACATTTTTTTAAAACCTAACCTAACTTGAAATAAAGTCACCCTTTTGTATCAAATCTTCTCAACGCCCCAAACTTCTATCGCAAAAACTTGGATTTTATTTTCATGTTTTAAATTTGGCCCTGGCCAATACAGAATTTATGTATAAACAAAGAGAACTTGAGATTTTTAAAGTGTGGTCAAATGCTGTGTGCCCAAATGTCAGAGTGGTCAATTGCTGTGTGCCCAATTGTCAGAGTGGTCAATTGTCGTGTGTCCAAATGTTGGTGTGTCCAATTGTTAAAGTGGTCAATTGTCGTGTGTCCAAATGTCGAGTGTCCAAATGATTCGTGCCCAAATGCTAGATAACCACCAGAAACAGAACGGTTCAGTATGACATACTCATAATAATATGAAAAGAAAAGTAAAGAGTATGCAAAAACCCGAGAAAATTTATACTTGTAGACGTTGGGGTTTTTGCTTATTGAAATGAACATGGTACGCTTTGACCACGCACATTATACTAAATAAAATGAAATTTTACATATACTTACAATTGTCTTTTATCTTGTTACTCCAATATCAAAAATCAAGAGTCAAGAGTCAAGAATCAAGAATCAAGAGTGAAAAGTGAAGACTTGGCTGACTTGATTTGGTTTGGTTTGAGTTGAGTTGGTTGGTTTTGAGTGTGCAATAATTTTTCCTTGTACCAGGCAATTAAACTTTGTAAATCACACAAAAACAAGAGTATCAAGAATCAAGAAATGTATAAAATCAACTCTTCTTCAGAACTTGACATGAAAGTTGGTTCTTTCAACTACTTTAGTTTTTAAACTAGAACCTAAAACTTGGAATCACGTAAAAGTATATTGAAGACCAAGAAAATGTAAAAACAGACTAGAATTTTGTGTGCTGTTGAGAACTGTTCAATGTTCAATGCTCAGTGTTCAGTGTTCAATTTCGTGTAGAACCTGAGAAAAGGAAGAAAGTGACTAGAAAACTACTACGAAATTCACAAGCTCTGTCTCTCTCTTCTCTCTCTGCAAATACGAACTGAGGAACTGGCAGGCACGTCGATTTTTTGGGGGCGAAAATCCAAGTTGGTATACTCTGTTTTCCATTCCAACCCGTTCTATCCGCGCGCGCAGATATATCAGATGTAGAATAGAGAATAGAGAATAGACAGACAACATACAAAATACACACGCAGAAAATAAAACACAGAAAGAGAGAGAGAGAGAAAGAGAGAGAGGATCGTGGAGTGCAGAGGAAACTACAGATATTATATGGGAGAGAATGGAGAACAGGACAGAAGTAAAAGAGAATAACATGCATCTATTCATAGTCAACCTTTCAACCTTGTGGGCTCATACTTTCATTCTACTTTCTACTTTTCTACTTTTCCACTCTTCTACTTTTCCGTCTTATTCACCATTCACCAGTCACCACGGCCACGGAGAAAATGTAAAAAGTTGGACGTGCAAAATAATATTTAATAGCAAACAAACCCAGAAGCTACAGATAGAATGTAGAATGTAGAATCCAAAAACCTATATAACTGTAGACTGTAGACTACTCAACTTTTAGACTAGAATTACAAGAATGACAAGAATGAGAGTGTGTCAGTAGTCAGTAGTCAGTAGTCAATAGGCAGTAAATAGTATAAATGCAAAAGACAAAAGCCAACTTGTATGTTATGTTTTGTGGGTACACTAAATGAGTACAAGAATGATATTCTCAAACACACATATAAAATATCATTTCATGTATAAAGTATAAAGTATAGTTGATAGTTTATACATCTACCTATGATAATAATAATAATTTCCTTTCCTCCTGTGCATATACAAAACACTAATTAAGTTAAGTTAAGTTAAGCCACGGCCACAGTCCAGTCATCATGATATGTATCCTGTGGAACGTTTGAATCAATACGAAAAGAAAACGGCAAGAGTGAGGTTGCAAGTTATACATAAGAACTAAGAACCATGTTTTTGTTCCATTGAAAAACTGCATACAAAAAGGTGAAAGGTTCACATGTGTATAAAACAGTAAGAAAAGGTAAAAAGTAAAAAGTACCAGGGAGCAGGTTATTACTCCCAAGCACGAAATTTACCTATCCAAATCCAAATCCAAGATATTACTATACGATATGCGTATTTACATGTGTATTGCTATGCAAAGAGCTATGAGCTAAGCATTAAACACTAAACAATTTGCTGAATTTTCCACAGTCATGTAAAAGGTAAAATCCATATTTATGTAAATAAGAAAATACCAAGTCTCAAAGTTTAAGAAATGCATGGGCAATGTACAATGTACATGATACGTGCTATGCAAATTGCAACATGTTCAAAATTAAAAAGTCGTAAAAAAGTTGTGTAGAGAAAGTAAACCGTGTAAAACCCTGTACTCAAATTTTACACCCATAGAATTATAATAAGAATGTAAAAGTAAAAGTATACATGTAAAATGTACAATGCACATATAGATAAATTGGAATAAAAATGAAAGCACATTTTACTTGTATCATTATGCACCGCCATGCTCATGCTCATTCTCATGCTCGTGTTCATATTCATGCTCATGATGTGTGGTTGATGAGGAAAATGATACGAGAGGGAACACCACAAAAAGGCCTCGTGGTAATATTTAATCACATGCATGTGTAAGATGTAACTGCGAGAAGGAGTACGACTAGACGAATGTGTTCTGAGTTTTGAGGCTTGCTTGAAATTCAAAATACTTTCTCCTACTTTTCCCATTCATATTTCAATTCCAGTTGTAATATTCCATGTTCCGAATTTCGTAGTCGGATATGTAAAATTTTACATTCTCTATTCAGTATTCAGCATTCAGAATCAAGTACCAAGAATTCAAGAATATGGAAAAAACAGAAGAAGACAGCTTTGGCCGCATGTCGAATCATGTATTGAATATGCACATACAACATACAGTATGTGTTTCATCTATCAGTTTATATTATTTTATTCTGACCACGAACTTTTGTATCGTACTTGTAAATCCTATAAAAAATCCAGTTTCAGCATGTAAAGCACTATACTAGAAAAGAAGAAGAAGGAAGAAAGGGAAAGTAGGAAACCAATATCAAAGTTGTGGAATTCATTCATATTGTAAAAAAACAGCCACCAAACAGTACAATTGGGCAACCAGTACTAGATACTAGTCACTATTCACTAGTAAGCAGTCACCCTTTCTTTGTTCTGTCATTTGTATGCACTACATGGAGGAGAAAAAAGGAACTCTCCATGACTTTTTCCATCTTTATCTCCATCTCCATCTCCATCTTTCAATGGTCCGAATTCCGAATTCCAAATTTCGAATCTGTCGACTTGAAGTGAAAGTGAAATGCTCTGCTTCATTTCCTCCGCCTAAGTATATGGCATTTACACATACACACATGCACAATATGCAGTGTACAGTGTAAAGTATAGAACATGGTCAACATATACAATACACAACACACAGTGTTTTTTGGACAGCCATCTCAGCTCAACCAAGCTGAGCTGAAAAAGGAATATAGAATTTAGAATGGAATAAAGAATAAAGAATCTAGAATACAGAATACAGATTCTAGACGTGGACAGAGTCAAGAGTTGGAAAAAAACTCTTTGTTCCCTCGTCCGTCCTCCTCCTCCTCCTCTTTGATTTGAAAACAAGGAAAAGGCTTTTCACTCCATGTATCTGTGCTTGACAAGGAAACTTTTACTGTCTTGTTAGAACATGTACAACGTAAAGTGTAGAATGTAGAATGTAGGATGTGCTGGGTTATATGATATAGCAGCACATTGTACATTGGTTCACCAATCACCATTCTATCTACATTCTACATTCTGCGTGGTACTTGTCTCTCTGTGTAGTGTGTACTCCTGTCCTCTTCATGCGTCTTGTTTGTTGTTTGTATGTTGTATGCTCATGTGGGGATGTGTGCGTGTACGAACAACCAGGTTTGGTTTTCGTATTCGTATTATTTAGTATTCCAGTGGTCAACCTTGGTTTCCAATTTTATTATTTTGACAGCACCCTCTTTATGGTAACCACAAAACATTTGTGTCAACTTGAGATTTCATAGAAAAGATCTGGTACTTGTACTCGTCAAATTGATCCAACTATAATTACTTTATTATTTATATTAGATTATTCCCATTTTTAGTCAAAAGTCAAAGGTAACATGAGTATCAAGTACATTTGTGTATCTGGTATCTGCAAGAAGCAATACAAACTACAAAGGAAAAGTAATAAACAAAAGGAGAACCAGATTACGATTACGATTACGGTTACGTTTTTGATTGAGGATTGCGTGATTTTTCTTAACAAGTTTACTTTCCTTCTTTTCTTTCGCATTCTTTTCTCTTGATTTTTCTTTGAAAGTATTCTATTTTGAAAGAAATTACATTTCTATCCTTGCAGAGACACGCCAAGCCCTGTATGAAGATGACGAACGTGACTGTGTCTAAATTATTATCGTCATTATATATTATTATTTGTTTTCCACGATTTCTACTTTCAATCAACTTATGCAGAAAGATTCAAAATCCAAAACCCAAACTCCATTTATCCACAAAAGAAATTCCATTTAATTTCATTCCATTATACTACTGGATTTCCAATTCAAGAACTCTAGAATTCCAGAATTATAGAATTCTTGGCATTGTTATCTACATTTGTAGGTACAATTTGGTACTTGGTACTTTTTGATTTCTGGAACCATAAGTTGAATTCCCAGAATTTCCCAGAATTTCCCAGACAAATGTCCTCATTTGGTTTTAATATCTGAGAAAGTACACAAATTGGAAAAATACGATAGATTCTAGATTCTCCAAGTATATGCTGGATATATTCTGTAATTTGATGACCTAAAAAGAATCATGTGAATTAAATGTCTCCTGTGGTAAACACAGTGTGTATAATGTATAATAGTAGATTTCATGCTACATGTACTACAAAAATTGTACAGTGTACAATGTACAATGTGCACTGCACAGTATAATCACGTACAGACATGGTTTAGTTTTCACAAAGTAAATAGCTTAAAATTTCTCATCATATATAAAACCTAAGGATAAAAGTAGAGGATGAAAAGAGGTAAAAGTTTTTTTCCCCTTATGGTATTACGTTTGACCTCATTCAGCAATCAGTTCAAAAAATTTACCAATGATAAATACATGGCAATTCCGCTCCTTCTCCCTTCTTTTTTTTCATTCCACTCTCATCTCGTTTCATCTATGCTCAATGCTCAACTGTACTCAACTCAACTCAACCCAACTCAAGTCGTCTCATCTCATCCTGAATTTGGAATTGCTAAATCCCCAATTCAAATGTCGTCGTGGACCTTAAGATAAGAGCCTTTTGCGGTTCTCAGCCTACACACATATATAGATTGTAGATTGTAGATACTAGATACTAGATCGGGGGAAAAGACTAAGAGCAAGAGAAAGAGCAAGTAGATAAGGGAATAGGGAGCGGAGATAAGCGTTATTTATTTAAACCAATTCCTTTTCTATATTTTTCTACGTCTCCCTCCCTCCCTGTGTCCTGTCTGTAACAAGTACAATGTATACTGAACTGTATGAAATGAAATGAAAAAAATATCCTACAAATTTTGAGTATTTTCCTTATATAATAATAAACCTCATTCACCATTCACATACAAATATACATGCGATATAAAGTACAGACCATATTCAATGTTCAAGTGTTTTATTCTATGAAAATCATTTTATTTGTACATGTGTATATGTGCAATAAAAAAGAGAAAGTTTCTAACTAAGCAAAAAAAAAATATAATAAGTAGTTGGAAAATATTACTTAAACTTTTTATGAAAAAAATGTTCATGTTCCTCCTTAAATTGTAAATGTAAAAAAAAGTAAGTGTAAATGTAAAAAAATGAGAGTGTATTAGAATTAGAATTAGAATACTAAAGTATTTATCATGTTTATCTACATCTGGAATGATGTGACGTGATGACATGTCATTTCTTTCTCCTTGAAAAAGATTATAAAAGATTTCCAGTTTCCAGTGTAAGTATCAAGTATGTTGCAAATCTGCAATGCTGGGAAAGGGTAGATAAATGTTACACGAGGAATAATAGCCGTAGGCAAAAAGTACCATACGTATTACATATGTAAAATATGTGTAGTTTTGAAACTACAGGGAGTTTTATTTACTCCAAAAGATAAAATAATAATAATAATAATAATAATAATAATAGGAATAACAGCGTGTGTTTATATATACTCTGCGTAGGTGGTATTTACTATGCATACCTTATACATGGTGTTTATTTCATTTAGATGTGTACAATGTAAAATGTACAAGGTAGATTTTAAGTGTATAGTTGTAGAGTTGAAGGAGATTGACTGGAAAAATGAAATAATAGTTTACGTATTTATCAGGGATGAGTGACAGCTTAGTGGACTTACGGAAGTGAAAACTTGAGAAAATCAAATAGGTTAGGTGTGCCGTAGAAAAACAGTTTCTATTTTTTATAATTTCTATCAAGTTTCAACGTTTCAGCCTACCATTTTACATTTTACATCCAGTTTTGCATCTCTACTTGATACTTGAGACTTGAGACTGAAAAATACGATATGATATGAGATTGCCTGCTCGGAAAAATTCCAGCTGGAATTCCAATTCCAGTACCAGTTTTTTTCATAATTTTGTTTGTACATGGCGTGGCCCTCTTTCTATCTCTAAATTCTGTACACAATACACTATAAAGTGTAGAGTGTATAGTTTACAACCCTTTTAGTTTGATAATAACATGTGAGAATAATATGCCGTTTAACTTGGAAAAACTTGTTAGGGACTGCAAACAATTTTCCGAGAATATTCCGGTATTTTTTTTATCCATGTCATCTTGTCTTGATGGATAGATTGAATGATGAGCTGTCTCTCTCCACTTCTTCCTTCCTGTATCCTGTCTACTCCATTCTCCATACTTCATATTTACTTTGCTCTACTCGACTCGACTCTACTCTAAGCTGGATACTGGATACTTTACTAAAATTTTGCTCCTTAAGTTTGTAAATGGTGCAATTTATGTTTATGGTACATTGTACATTGTACATGTATTCCACATAAATACAACGTTGTTCCTTCCGAGAAACTTGGTAAACTAAATAACCTGTAGCAAATTTACCAACTTGCTTGGTTTTGTGTAAATATTCACAAAATAGAACGGATTATATTCTACAAAAGCTTTTAATATTTATTATTTTACCTTTGTTCGTAAGTACAGATTGGCTTTCTTGATTCTTGGTCTTTTAAACCATAACTATAGAAATATTGAATATTGAGAATTTAATTGTACCTGAACAACAATCAACAGTCAACAGTCGAAAGATGGATAAGAATTTAATGCTTCAAATCTTGAATTGATTCGATTAGGATGATATATTTTTGAAGAAAAAAAACGGATAGCGAGATAAAAAAACACATTCTCTGAAAGTTTTTATTTACTCGACTCACTTAATTTCCTATTGTTTTCACCACTTTAGTCTACTTTCTTTTTTCTTGGCTGTGCTGTGGATGACTGTATGTTCTAATGTTGTGTGTATTAGCCAAAATATCGTACTACTTGTATGCATGTGCTTGTACTTCTTAGCTCTTACGTTCCCTCTTATCTGATATCTGTTATTGTCTCAACTTGGTTGGTCTGTAGTTTGTAGTCCGTAGTCCTTACAGCATAGTTGAGTCATAAGGAGTAAATAGTAAATAGTGGAGCACGGCGAGTAGGAGTACGGCTGCCTTGAGGGCCTTGGGCAACTGCCAGGATTCTCTAGATTCTCCAGAACCAGACTCCGGATCTAGAGAAAGTTTATTAATGTTGACTTACTAGTCTAGAAGCTAAAGTCTACAGTCTGCAGTCTACAGTCTAGAGAAGTATTCCAACACAACGACCGTCCTTCTCTCTCCAGGTCTCAGTGTACAAAAAACGTAAATAAGAGAAAGAGGGAGTGAAAAAAGATTTTTATCTTATTGGCAATTGACGGATCATATTTACTACGCTATCTCTGTTTCCAGGAATGTACATTGTACATTGTGCAACATTGTCCAATGTACAATGTTTTTTACGATGGGAAATGTAGACTTTCAAACTCTGCATTTCTCTTCTACTCTACTGCTTTTTGTGTATCTCGTTTTGTATTATTTATACATTTAACAGTACAGTTTACACTAGTTTTGAGTCGTACTAACTTGTAAACAAATCTTAGTCAGTGCCGCTTGTTCCTTGTTGATGATTTGTGAACCTTTTTTTTCTTACATTTTAACTCACTTTTGAATTTGAATGCTTTGAAAGTATACTACAGTATACATTATAGATAATATAAAGTTGATGGCCTGTTTTTGTACAAGGTGAATTCATTCATACAAAATTAAACACGTTTTTCTTCTCCTTCTCCAAGACTTGACTCTTGGTTCTTGGTTCTTGATTCTTGATTCTTGATCTTTTATTACACATCCTCGTTTCCCTGTCATGGAGATTAGTGAGAAGCGGCTTACTTCCTGTCATCAAAAGATGAAGAGCTTACCCTTGTGCAAAGAGCGCAGAAAAATAAGAAACTTAATATAAAACGGGAGCAGACAGGATCTCGAGAGAAGTGAAACAATATGATACAAAAGTTATGATTCAAGATTCTAGATTCTAGATACTTGTTTATGAACAATGAACAATGAAGAAAAGTAAAATGGAGGATGGAGAGGAAAGAAAGAAAGAAAGAAAGAAAGAAGAAAATCCAGAAAAAAGCATCGGATCAAAGGACATTGACAATATAATATCTGTCGTTGGCTTGGCTTGGCTTGACTTGGCTTTTCCACGTCCATGACACTCCCATGTACAAAATGTACAACATACCACATACAATATACAGGATTTCATGTGAGGAAGAAGTTAGAACTTTGTGTGTGTATAGCTGTGAAAAAGATGTAAGAAAAGTATAAGGACCTGGCTCCTCGAACACTGAAAATGCCAATGACAATGATAATAACAATGAAAACCAAGGAATAAGAAGTGTAGAAACTGGCATCCAGATACAGAATAAATGGGGTTAACACATATAAAGTATTAGTTACATCTACAACGTACAATGTACCATGTGGGAACTGGAGTCTCAAGTTGTAAAACTATGAGCACATAAAAGACTTTCTCCCGTTGATATTACTAGAGTACACGGGGAACACTGCACTTTTCTACTCTAAAAATTATACAAAGCACGACACACTGTAAAGCCAAAAACGGGAAATGTATAGATTAAAGATAGCAAAAGCAGAATCAAATAAAGACAACATAAGAAAAAGAAAGAATGAGAGAAAAAAAAGAGCAACAAATCTTTATCTAGATGATTTCCCTCATGCTAATGCTAATTCCATCATTCTCTCAATGGAGTCGTATCAATCTTGTTCTTCTACCTCGTCCTCGCCTATTCTTCTCTAAATTCCAAATGTCGAATTCCAACTTTAACTCCAAGTCGGCGGTACACAAAAACAATCCCCATTTCTCCGTCGTTTTTTTTACTTTGCGTAAATATGGCGTAAACAACACTGTGTACTGTGTATTTTACCCTTTTTATACCTATAAAACTTCTACCTCTGTATTTCTTACTTATGCATATGATAAAATAAGATTCAGACTCAATTCTCAAATTTACATCATTTCTTTTTTTAAGATTATCATCACAAAATACTTTAGCTTGTCGATTTTCCATGGTATATGTTTTAGCTTTTGCGTGTACAAACAAATACAGACAGGAGGAGCAGTGGACATTGCCTGTATTTGCTGTTTCAGGCACTGAGGCATTGCAAATGAATAGCATAATCATATGTACACAAAATACAGACAAAATGTTGTTGTCAACTGTATCAGCACATTCACGAGGAAAATCACTCTACAATGTACAATGTACATTGCACACATGTATAGTCTCCGATTTCAAATCATAGACATAAGCACATACAATTTTGATAATATGTAGTCAAGTCTAGTCCTCTCAATGCTCAAAGTTGCAAGACAAAAAGAGAAAGTCAAAGACAAAGAGAAAGACAACGAGAGCTCAAATCCCTCAAGACTCAAGAAGAGGAGGAAACTAAACCACGAGTCTGCAAATCTGCCTCCAGTCCTCTTGATAAAACTTTCGGAGTTTTTGGAGTATGTAGTAATGTAGTAAGCGATGGAGAAAGTAATGAAAGAAATCTCCAAAACGATTTGGGTATATCTGTATTTGTATCTGTGTGTATTATACTATTATACATACCATGCTTGCAAATATTACATGTTTTGAGAGCATAAAACTTTCACATCCCGTTCCAGTTCCAGTTCCAATTCCAGTTCTGGTGTAACATATTTTTTTATTTTTTATTTTTTGGCTGGTTCTGGCTGTCCTTCCCAAATGGAGAGGAAATTTCTGGAATTATTTGCTGTTTATGATACAACGTCATGCTATATAGATACATTTTATACTTTGCATTTTGTATAAATGGTAAGCTTCAAGATGATGATATAAATAAAGATAGAACATGATGAAAATAAGTAAAAGTATCATTTTGGTAAAGTACATAAAATGAGACAAAATTACACATCCTCACTCTCTTCGAGGGTAACTGAGTAATTTGGGAGGACAAATTGTACTACGAGTCGGAATGACCTTAAATACAGTGCAGTGAAATAAAAACAAAAAAAAATCAAATTTGTCCAACTTTCCAAGTAGAATATCATGTCTTCCTGTCCTCAATACAGATATCTCCATGAACATAATTTGTTTATGTAATATAAAAGAGATGTGAGATGTGAGCCTCAAGATATAAATGAAGTAGCAAAACAAGCCAAATATCTAAGATATTAGAGAGATATTCCTCTTACGTTTTTCCGGTTCCAAATCTTCACCCTATTTTTGCCTCATCCTGAGAAACAAACTTTTTTGATCTTGCTATAAATCATTAAACTTGTTCAAAAATATCCAGACTTTAGAGATTGAATCGTATTATTTATTATTGACTTTCCTCATTTTGAACTTCCGATTCCTATTCCGATTCATATCGTAAATTTAATTATGGTTTGATAGTTTGTGTATTTTACTGAATCTCGAGTCTTGAGCTTTTCGAAAAAAATACACCGGAAACCAAAATGTATCTAGATTGTAGGTCTAGGTTTCAAGCAGTTATTCTCAAGAATGTTATTTTTTCAAGGGCATGTACTGAAAACTGAACATTGAACATTCAACATTGAAGATAGAACGTTCAGCTGAATTGCAAAGTTGTCAACGGAAATGCTTAAAGAGCATGTCAAGAAAATTCATTATAAGTTTAAGAGATGGACAAAGAAATACATTCAATCCAATTCCTTCAATGTACAAAATTTGGATCTGAAAATTAAATTTCTCCAAAAAGACAGTTATCTACAATATTTCTCCTCATTTTTTAAGCCATCCATCTTAACGTTTCCTGACCTACATTTTGGAGTTGGTTTTGGAGATAAAAACATATTTCAAACGGAAGATACTGCGGATATTCTGTATTGCGTATTGAGTATTGGGTATTTACTATTTACAGGCTACAATGATAAAGTTTGACTTTTAAATTTTGTTCATTTAGAATTGCCACTATCTGTATTTGAGAAAAAAGAGAAGAAGAATGTTTCATTCATTGTTATTTATTGTTATTTGTGGTGTTTGTGTCCTTGTTGTATATTACCAAAGACAAATGACATTGTGAAACAAAAATACAGTGGAGATAGAAGATGGAGATTGTTCATGACAAATGTTGACTGAATTTAAATTTTACGAGCTTCCGTCGAGAACATTGCTGACATGACAGTTGCGTTTCAAATACAAAATAACATATTGGCGGTTCCTTTTGGTTTCATACCCCATCTTTAAATCTGTATCTGTATGTTCATCTTTATTTTCATTTTTATGGAACTAGGCCAGGCCAAAGTCGTGGGTGATGTGTATTGTTTCAATAGACAAAAAGATGGCTTTTTAAAATTCATAAATATACGCATTGTTCAAACGGGCTGAATCTTTTTCATCCTTTAGAGTGTTTTATTACCATTTTCAATGTCCACTGAAAAAAGTTAGTTCTTTCAGTAGGAGTTCCACTTTGGCTTGTTTTGGTAGCTGCTTGACCTTTTCCCGTTTATCGTTTACCGCGTACCGCTTTTACATGTATCATCTGTGACAACAGTGGTTTGATTGGTTAAATGGTTAAATGGACGTGGATAGGATCATTAAATTGAAACAAAGGGATATAAAAGAGACAGAGTGGAATATTAAACTGACACTGCGTTTACTGTATGCTCCATTTAGCTGTCATGGTTCGCCGTGGGTCAGCGAAAGCTGCTAGCTCCTCGCTGCTCTTTGCTCTTTGCTCGTTGTCCGTTGTCGATAGTTGGACGAAAAATGAAAGATGAAGTTGATATTTAGTTTGCCGCCGTTTCTCTTGGTTTCTAATGCAACCAAAATCAAGTTTACGAATAATATGCAGACTCCTCAGTCTTCTTTAAAAGATTAGTCACATGACTGTACTTAATTTCCAATAAGTTTTTAAAGTTTGCCAAAGAAACTAAATTTGACTCCGACGACCCACACAAGCAAAACAGAACAAAATAGAACAGGACAGGACAATATAAAACAAAAGAGATAGGAAAGGCTGAGATAAATGGACTAGTCTAAAGATGGTTGAACTTCCATGATCCATAACAAATGTTTTGTAATATTGCAGATTATTGATTGTGAAAGGGAAACTAGTCAACTGTTAAATACTTGGAACTTGGAACTTGAATCACACCCATGTACAATATACAATATACAGTGTACAGTTTAGAGGGGAGAAAAAGTACAGAAAAGAGGGAGTGGGTGAGCACGAAAGTGAAAGAGAAAGTAAAAGTATTAAGTGAAAGTCAGAAAAGGAAAAAATGACTATTCTTCTGGCGTCTTTGCTCAAGTTGAATGAGCCGACATAGATGGATAGAGATATGTATCTTTCTTTAGTACTGATATTACTACACTGTCTGTGGAATGAAACAAGCCCAAAACTAATAGCATAGAGACGAGAAACTCAAACTGAGTCTGAGTCTAAGCTTGAGCCTGAACTGGAACTAGAACTGGAACTACAAATGCTCAAAACACAACTAATAGGAGCTAAGTAGATGACTAACGAGTCCATAGCTGTCTGCTCGCATAAATGTATTCACATCAGAGACAAGAATGGAACCCGGCTCAAATATCTATCTATCAATCCATCTACAAATGTGGTGAGGAATACTTACATCTTATACATAATATACAGAGTGTACATAGATTGTGGAGTATGGAGGTTGGGAAAATGAGAAAATGGGCCAAGTTACAAATCTAAATGAAAAAGGCAACCAACTCTTGTAAAATTTACCACAAATACTACATACACAACCACAATCTACAGTCTAAAATCTACAGTCATGAAGAAGAAAAGGAAAAATTATTCAAGGCACTCCTCAAAATTCTGCTCCTAAAGTAAACCAACTTTCCTAACCAAAATTCTAAATTCTACTCCATACACATTGTGTAAATGAGACAAATGCATGCATTAAGAGAGGAAAAATTTCCCTTGAAAAAGGAAAGAAACTATGTTCCGGAGCAGAAATTCATGTATACTTTCATATGCATCTAAAATGTAAAATGTACAATGTACAGTGTATAGTGTACAGTGCACGTAAATAATACATACATTTCCTTCAACTTTAAATAACTTGTGGAATTTAGTCTAGGTTGAATTAATCGAGTTTAATTGAGAAGGAGACGTGAAACAGACAAAGGAAATATACTATAACCTTTTTTCTTTTCCCATCGTCTCTGTTTCCAGCTCCCAGCTCCCAGCTCCCAGATTCCAGATTCCAGATTCCAGATTCTAGATTTCGTGCCGCTCCACAAAACTTGAATGAAAAAGAACTTTTTAATCTATATAAAACTTTTACGCATCCACAAGTCACATTATGTGGACTGTGGAAAGCAGAGATATTTGAGCATATTTGAATTTTAATTATGTTTATTTCGGGTGTCATACAGTACACAGTACACAGAACATGTAATACAGAATGCATTATACAGTATACAGCGTGGAGAGGAAATTCAATTTTTCTCCTTAGACCTTTTAAAGATATTAAGGAGTTGGTGGGTCTACCAAAAACCAAAATCAAATTAATCGGTCCGGCCAGACCAAACCGAACCGAACTAAACAAGTAGTAGTGATAAGAGGAGTAGCGGTTGATGTGTAATGTGTAATATGTGTCTATGTTGCACACTTTCACTACTGTAGTCAGTAGTCATGTGGTGATGGTCGTGTTCAAAGAGCGAAAACCACAGAACGAACCAAGTAATAAGGAAGAAGGAAGAGGAAAGAGGGTAACTGGGTCATTGATGATGATGGAGAATGGAGAATTGACTGGTGCTCACATTTCATCTGGAAATGAGAGGCAAGACAAAGTAAGAGAGTAAGACATAAGACACTATGAAAGTAATTGAGAGAAGACAGAAAAAGAACCTAACCACTTTGTACCCTCAAACTCTCCTTTATCTTCCTTTTCATTTTACCCTTGCCCACTTTTTTCCTTCTTTTTTTCCTCTCTCTCTCTTCTTTTTTCCCTTCTTTTCTTCTTCTCTTCTCCGAAAGATTGAAGTTGAAAGATTACATGTGGGAAGAGGATGCGGAATTGCCGACTCTTATTTAATTGACAACCTCTTTTGCTCTCCTCATTCTTATATTACCCTATCCACATGAACATCCACATCCAGATCCACATGGATGCACGTTCAAAGTACAAAGAACTCCCACTCTCTATACATATAAGGAAAAGTGAAGGAATGAAAGGAGCTGAAACTGGAACTGGAACTTTAACTGGAGAAAGAGCAGGAGCTGAAAAACTGTGCACCTCCTTTCATCTCCCTTTCTACGGTTAAAATTTCAATTCCTCCCTTTCTGAGGGAGAAAGAAAGAGTAAGGAATTCAATCTATACGCTAGAAATATGCACATGGTTTTTCTTCTCAATACTCAATACCACCGTTACTCTATCCTCAATCTGATGATCAAAGAGGAGAGCAAGGAGCAAGGAGTAAGGAGAAATGCTTAGCGGAGCATATGAGAACGCGGACTGAAAAATACGAGCCAATAGATGGATGAATATTCCCATTCACAATGTACAATGTATAGTGTACAGAATATAGAATATAGAATACGGAATGCACTACATTTATTACAAATATGCATGTGGTTGTGCAGGACTGAGGAGTGATTGAGGCACTGAGCTGGAGTTCGCCCTTTATAAATTATTAATTCCAGTGGTTTACTATCATTTTCAACTTTGGATTCTTTTTCAGTGGTTAAAAATAGAGGACCATGAAACTATAGAGAATGGACTGTGGACTGGGGAAGGAACAAACAACAAACAACCATTCAAGTCATGGACGCTTTGTTATGCATGCGGTATGTACTATGTACATTGTACATTGTCCAATGAACAAAGTACAAAGTACAAAGTATCGACAGAGGCCAGTGTGATTATGGGTTATACGTAGAAAATAGACATGACGTGTCTATAACGAGATGAGGTCTGGTTAGGTTTGGCTTGGTTCGGGTTTCTCCACAACTTTTGTATTGATTATTGATAAAACTTGCAAACTCTCTACCCTTTATCGTGGGGGAAAGGGAAAACAGCAAAACAGCAAAACAACAAACAGAGCAACAAAGTAGGTCAAAGTATCAACAAGAACCGTGCTTTTTGAGCTTGTTCCATAGTGAATGAGACTGTGAAATGTATACTCCATGTAGAATTTATACCTTGATACCTTGAAACCTCAATACCTTGATACTTTGATGCCTTCCCTCTCATTTTCTCAGGGTGATTTTGAGTGCATTAAATTTTTGTCTTGAGTCTTGAGGAAATTGCCAAGGAAATGGAACACATATACATACAAAACTCATGTAAAATGAACAAAGGTAATAGGTATAAATATGTAAGTGTGAGTTTAAGAGTAATGCAAAGGAAAATATAAGCGACTTTTCCTCAGTGTGAAACTGACCAACTGACTGATTGTAGATTGTAGATTCCATCTAGATGGTGGATTGTGTATTTGGAAATGGAAATGCTAAATGCTCAACTCCAGTTGCCTAAATTCTGAGTTTTTATACTGTAGGAAAAAACGGGGTAAGAAAAAAGGACGAGCGAGGAAAGGCAGATCAAAGACAGAGTGGAGAAAATGCCAAAATACGAGATTCAAAGGGAAAGAAGAAAGTATTTCCCAGACTTTGTCATTGTCCATTGGCCATGATCGGAATATTGACTATTGACTATTTGAGTAGAATTTGACTAGCATCAATTCCTATTCAATCATTTTATTCCCAGAATTTCATTTTGTGTCTTCTTTAGTGGATTTTAGGAATTTTTTGAATTTGATTTAGGAACTATTGAAATTGTGCATAATACTTATAGTATAGCTACAAATCGTAATCGTAAGATCACCAGAGAACAAAATGAAACCACCTTCTTTTTTACTTGTTTTGTTCCGTCTAGACTCTAGATTCTAGACTCTAGATTGTAGGCTGTGATGGTTTTTATTGCTCAATAATAAATTTTGCAAAATACCCAAAAAAAATCTCAAGAAAATGAGGACAAAATCAAAAAAAAAAGTCTACATGAAGTTTATAGTTAAAGAGCTTGGCGTTGTATTTTTCTTGCCACTTTTGTGCACTTTGGACTTTAGGTAGTTTTTATGTGTACATATGTATATGCGTAAAAAGTTACTAACGAGCTGATTTTCTCGTCTGGATGGATAACATTAAAAAGGTCTGTCTGGACACTGGAAAGTGGAAAGAAGAAAGAAGAAGTAGAAAGTGGGAGAGATTTGGGTTCAGAGTATCTGAAAAATGGTGATCAATCATGATGCTCGTATGTGACACTCCACACTCCACACTAGACAGTAGACAGTAGACACTAAACTCTAGCTAAAAGACCTTCGGTATTTCTTGTCAAGTCTTATCCCGATCATCATTATTCCATGTTATGTAGATAAACTGTACACTTTACACTTTACGTTTTCTATTGTACAATGTACACGTCTTTAAATAACCATGCCAACTGGCACTGGAAGTTCAGATTTTCCCCCTTGAATCAATCTTTAGAAAGTAACATACAATTTTTAAACAATTTCAATGTCCTGTTTTGTCCATGGAGCATATGCTACATTTCTACTTTTGTTGTAAATTTTCCACATGGTAGTTATTTATACATTGACCATGAATACTCAATACAGGAGTATCTGTATTTTCTATTTATGCTGTACCTTATCGGCTTTACTTTGACAATATACAATGTTCAATGTTCTTTTGTTTTACCCATTGGATTTTCAAAATAGTAAAGACGTTGAGTGTAAACTCTTCCGTCATGAAATTTAATTTCCTGCCTCATAATTTTCCAAACATTTTAGGATGTATCACATTTGTACATATCTTGAATGCACAATGCTAAATTGTACAGTGAACAAGTTGACGTTGACGAGCAAACAAGTTGTAAGTTAATATCTCTATACTTTTTGTTTCTACCCTGCAGCCTAAATAAATTCCGGATCCAAAACACAAAAGACAAGAGACAAGAGAACTCAGCGTGGTCTCTTTCTTCCTCCCACTTTTGACTTTTAATGTTATTATAATTATCATAAGTACAAGTACAAGTACAAGTATAGACAACAACAGAATATGTATTTAGTGGGTAGCGGAGTCATCATCATTGTCATCATCAACGATCCGGTGTCCGTGATCCCGGAAGGTTGACGTTGACAATCCATACTAGTCCAGACATTTGATCACTAGCTTCTAGCATCAACCCCATGTTTTGGACAGAGATAAACTATTTTTCGATTAATAATGTCGGACACATTTAGTTGACTGTTGACTTTTAGTCAAAATCCTTTGTACTTTGTACAGCGTACAGCGTACAGTGTACACTGTCCTTTATCCTTTATCGCAGTAGGTGAAATGACTAGTGAATTTGGACGTTTTCTCATTGACATGATCCAGGCAGGCATAATGACGTGATTCACAAGTAGGAATCACCAGTCGTTAGTCGTTTAGATAAAAATTTCTTGTTCCCCCGTTTTACACGGATAAAATACTAACATAAAAAAGTTTGGACATGAAACAGGAGATTGTGACTGTAGTGACTTGTGAGTGTGAGTGTGAGCACAAGTAAAAGTACAAGTACAACTACAAGAGTGAAAGCGTAATGTTTGTAGATACTTTGGTGACACTTTGTACTTTGTACCACAGTCCATCGTTGATCGTTCTTCAGTTCTTGTACATTGTACAATATAAATGAACATGGAGACTTCCACATTACCACATTACACACACAGGGAACAAAACGAAGACGGAAGACGGAGAGGGTGACGCTGACGCTGACGGAAGGAAAGAACAGACCGTTACTAACGGTTATTGTATGATCATGCTCATACTCATGATGAAACTACTATTATTTCCATCATCCCATATTTTTCATGCCTTTTCTTCTCATTTCCCTTCTGGACCTTTTATGCATTAATTATTGCATTACACTCCATATTCCACGTGCTATAAATGTAGTGTGCATAATATTATTATTATTCTTTTTACGGCTACGTACAAAAGTCTGCTTTCTCTCTCTCTTCTACTCTTTCTTTCTACGGTTCTTTCTACTTGATATGTTGTTGTCGTGGGCAGTTAAAGGTCGTTAATTAACTTATTCCTTATCATGTCGTTATTGTTAACTGACTATGTCACTTCCAATCCATCGCTTCATTCTTTAGTCTTAACGTCATTTCAAAGGAGGCTAATGATAATACTAAATATTACTAGTACGATTAGTATTAATTTAGTATGATTTAAGAAAAAGTGCTTTTATTTACATTAAAGATTACAGAACCCGGCTTGGCTTGGCTTGGCCTGGCTTGGCTTGAATCATATCTCGATTATACTTGCATTAGCATTAGCTCGTGCACTAAATGCGTCACATTACTGACTGTCTTTGGACAATTTTTATTACAGACTGTCCTCCCATAAAAACTCATATTCAGCAGCAAAAGAACGTTGTTCGTTATTCATTGTTCCTTGTTTATTGTTTATGATATGGTGCATCAATCCGGATAAGTAGAAAGCTTATACAAGTTCTTCTGTTCAGTGTTCTACGTTCTATGTAATACATAACATTTTCTATTTTCTGGAAATGCTCATGTTTTTGGTAGCCATTACAATTTATTATTGGTATGAATTATGAACAATAAAGGGAATTAACCAAGAAGTGTATTAACAATAATCATGATAAACACCGACAAAGACACAGACACAGAAATGGCCCTGAATTCAGAATACAAAATACATAATACAGACTCGACTTGGATTTTGACTTGGAAATGATTGTCCGTTTCATAAATTACATCACATGACTTGAATACATATTTACCCAAGGAAATGAGACAATAGTTATGAATTTACACGGATTATTATTATTATTGGTAGTAACATGAAGACAAACACTATTTTGCATTTTACATGTTGTACTTGTTTTTGTATTCTACTCTTCTACGTGGATACATGCATATTGATAAATAGTAAACAGACTGAAGAGAATTAGAATTAGAATTGTATTAGTATAATATTAGTGTCATGAATGTGTTTTTGGACTAATAAATTCTCATGATGTACTACAACTACCTCTTAATCTGACGTCTCAAGCATGTACATTTACATTTAGGTACATTTGTTTCTACTTTGTATGTATGAATAACAACAAGGTTTGCATTCAAAGTAAATCCTCATCCTCATCCAAATTCAAAGTTAAATCCGAGAAAATGTAAGTGGAATGACATGGATATTTGAGTTTTTACTCCTTGTCCACATTTACAATGTACAATTTACACTGTTCTTTCATTCGGAATGGGTACAAAGTAGAAAGTGGATAAGCTACATACAGCTTAGATTAAGATGCATCAAAGCATCAAAATTATTTATTTAAACATGAGCGTAAATACCAAGTCAGAGTACCTAACTTGTAATCCACTGGTCGCGTAAACCGGCCGTACTTTGACTTTAATGGGCACTAATTATAACTACAAACTACAAACTCCAAAGAGCCAAACAGCCCAACTGCGCCTTGTCTTCTTTTCAGTATTATCCATCTAAATTATGTAAGTGACCTCATTTTAAATGAGATTTATTCATGTTAATATTATTCTTTGTCCCTTCCATTGTATTTTATTTTATTGTTTTGTAGTTACCTCATCCTCCTCTATTTCTATTTTTGTAAGATGGGCTATGAAAATACAACCGAGATATTACAAGGGAAAATTATCCATCTGTAGTACAGATATTTATTTGGGAATTCTCATGGGAAGGTTGTTTGGTAACCTCAGGTGAGGATTTTATACTGGATTTAAGATGAAAAATCCAAGTCCAAGTCCAAAGGCAAAGGCAATACAGATAAAAGAAAACATGTTTAGATTCCTAGATTTCTGGATTTAGAATAAAATGTACATGTATAAATGTATAATGCACATGTAAATCCAGTTCCAAATTCCAAATTCCAAGTCTCAGGATTTACATAACAAAGGGAATGGAGCTGGATCTATTTGTATAGGTACACGAGCCTGTGAATTCAAAGAATAGTTCAAGAGTCAAAATTCAAGATGCAAGATTCAAGGAAATGAAAAGAGTGAGGATGAATGATGATGAATAGAAGAAAAAGGAAAGTGAGGAAGTGTAGGAATAAACCTGAATTGTGAAATGTACTGACAATGAGTAGGTGTTGTCGACAGGCAAAGGTGTACACTTTATATATTGTACATTGTACATGTATCGTACATGTACAATGTACACTTTACATGACAAGGAAAAAAGTACCATTGCGTTTCAATAGGAGAGAGAAATGCCGCCTTTCTATTCCATTTCATTTCCTTCTTCCATCCCTTTTTTCCGTCTCATTAACTGTCACTATATGGAATACGAGAAAGAATATATGTATACAAAGTACAACGTACGGAATGAAGAATACTGAATACACAATACTGAATACAGATAGACCGAAATCGGTACATTACACACACGGGAAAATTAACGATGCTGCAATTTCCAAACAATATCCCGTCATTATTTAACCAACTCACTCACTCTGCACCGTGCATTGGATTACATTACATTACACCAGTTCTGTCTCCTCCTCTCCATTCCCTTCCATATGGTTTCACTCTCCTGTCTTTTGAGTCTTGGGTCTCGTAAATCGGCTCTTTCCTAAAGTGACGTGACGAATAACCAACTTTGTCTGTGTGTTAAACCCCACTTTTAGAAAAAAAGGTTCATCTTTTTAATGCATATCTTTAAGGTCCTCCTTTACCATTTGTAACTTGTCCTTTTAGAATCACTGCCGTTGTCATCGTCATCGTCCTCTTCATCCTCAATCCTCAATCATCGTTCCTCGACTTTCCAAGATTGAGCGAGTCCAGAGAAAATGAACACTAACTCATGGAAAAAAGGAGTTTTCCATTTCCAATGTGTACATTGTACATGGGAGATGATTAAAAACTATAGGTGTTGTGTGAATTTAAATACCTTAACATAAATAACATCATCTCCCTACTCATCTAGTTCTAATTAGAACTGTCAACAGAAATCATGCACAAATACTAAGTACTAAAAGAGATTATGCACAGCTTCTTATTTTAATCCACAAGAATTACGACTAAACAAAATGTAGCAAGTATTAATAATTTCATTATAAATTGTAGTATTAGAGATGAGACAAAGGTTTAAAAAAACTCATTTTTACTTGACTATTTGAATACTAATGAAACTGTAAAATGTACAAAGAGCCATGAATTCATTGAATAATAATAATACACTTAGGTTGAACCGTGTGATAATATAAGAGTCATTTACCTTGCAAAGTTGCTAAAGACTAAAGACATTATAGTGTAAATGCATTTAAACTCCCAAGCCTTTTCTAGTCTACATAAATGCTGTATGAGATAGACAAATGCGAATACGAATACAGATCCAGATAATCAGTACAGTCATCAGTAATCAGCGTACAATTACATGCTAATTGGCGTATACAAATTAACACAGTACAAGAACAAGAACAAGCACAAGAACATTATCGTAAATGAATGAGGCTAGACTTGAACTGATAAGTACTCTCCTCTTGAGCGGGATAAAAAAAACGAAAGCTAAAAGCTAAAAGATAGTATAGATAAGTAAAGTGGAGCCGAAATGCTAAACAAAAGTGGAGAAAAGTTTTTCCATCAACTTTTCAAAGCTCACTCTGAGCGTTACTTACTTTCATTGGACTATGTACTATGTACTTGGTAACGAGCTTAAAATGGAATGAACAACAAGAAGGAAGAAGATGCAGGATAAGCAGTTAAGCCTGAATAAATTGGTAGCATTAACATACAGCATACAGTTAATGTCACTCTCTAACAGTATTGAGTTGAATCCCTCACTTTTCATCCGTTAGACGTCTTTAAAGAATTGCAAAGGGACAATATGCATTTGTTTACAATGGATTTGGATATGTTTCTGACTAAAATACAACTTGATTTTGATTTTAACTACTGTTTCCTACTTTTTTTGTTTTTGCTAAAAGCTTTGAACAAGGATTGAGATTTCTCTGTCCTGTATATTTTATATGTTCAATGTACATTGTTCAGGTTAATTATCATCCGAACCTATCTGAATGAGAACTATTTAAAAATCTCAGTTCTATATTTACTTTTATTTATTTTTTTAGTCTTCTTTGAGCTATACTGGGTGTATGCAAAAGGTATACATTATATAGTATATCTACTTTATTCGTAATTTTAGATAGTACACAGTGTACAGTGTACATTCTCTACACTGTACACTATGCATGAATTCTGAAAAGGTTGAGAGTCTCAAGTAAACTCAGATGTACTTGAATAGAATACCTTGAAGAATTGATGGATGAATTTAAATTGGAATTCTTTTACTACACTATAATACAATCGGACATAAACATCCAAACATACACATATATGTATACAGACACTGTATTTGTATCCGTGTGTGTGAATGGAGTAGAGTATTTATAGACATTCGTCTAAGAGTAGAGGAAAATAAAATAAAATATAAATTCCCGTCTGACTACTTTAAATTCTAATTTCAACTTTTCTCTCCTCTTTCCTCCATCTATTTTTGTGAGTCAAATCACTGTCCTTATTAAGTGACAGCTGTGTAAGTGCGGGTTTCGTTTGTTGGTTGTTGGTTGCCGGTTGCCGGTTGCGGGTATTTTCCAACTTGTATAAACTTAAAGTTAAAACTGCCGTAGACTGTACACTGCACGTTGTACATTCTACATTGTACATTGTACAGTGTAGTTGGAAGATAGACAGTAAAAAGTGGGTTATAAAAGAAAACATGGTTTATTTTATTTAACCAGTTTAGCCTTTCCAAACTCCAGGCGTTTTTCATCGCTTCTGATGGTTTGGTACTTTGTACTTTGTACGTGGTACGGTGACAGCCGTACCTTATCTACGGTCTATGGTCTATGGTCTGGTTGTGTACTGTAATGTAAGTATCTATGTTTCTTTTATACCAATATCTGCATTGTATTTCAATATGTGGTCTGTCTGTCTCGTCCGTTTCTGGGGTACATCTATTATACTTTGTATATTTTGTACACCGTACACAGAATATTGATACAACCATGTAAAGATATGTAAAGTAGTGAGAAAAATACAGTACGAGTACGTACTACATATGTACAAGATACTAGATACACATTTACACAAAGCGAGAAATGTTGTTTAAATTTCAAGCTGTAGCCCACAACATAGTGTATCACTCCACTCTCACAGAATTGTACAGTTGCTGTCAGTTGATACAAAAGTAGGAAAAATATACATGAAGAAAGAAGGAATGAGAAAAAGGAGGAGGAGAAGAACAAGTATGAAAGGAACAAGAAAACACAAGAAGGGAAAGAATATGTGTGAATACATTTAAACATTGACGTGAGTTCAAGAAGCTTCAAATACAGCTACAAGCTACAACTTTAACTTTAACTTTCTCTCTATATCCCGTCTAAAATCCAAATCCAAAATCATCATCACACATATAGTATATAGTACATAGGAAAATAGACAGGGAGAAAGCTACACATTTTGTGCATATTTTCCAGCTGAGTTTTATATTTTATACTTGTTTCTCCTTTGCATATGTATATACATACATAATGCATTATACATATGAAAGTGTTGGTTTAATACGACTGTTATTTCATACGCTTTATACTTTATGTTTTATACATAAATGAATGCATACTGTACAAAGTTGAGTAGTAGAGTTGAGTTGAGCCGAGTGTAGGATGGAAAGTGAGACGACTGAGAGAGAAAAAGAGAGAGAGAGATTGAAATAGTGAGTGAGTGAGTGAGTGGAATCAACATTGGAACCCATACGCAAGCGTTGGTTGGTTGGTTGGCTGGCTGTTCATCCTCGAAATCAAAAGAAGGAACGAACGAACCAGCGAACGAAGGAAGGAAAGAACGACGGCATGGCCCAGCATGTTTGTTATATTTTGGCATAGTGGCACGGTATAGAAATAGAGATAGAGTGGAGAAGGGAAAGTAAGTAACTGCAGTGGAGACTTGAAACAAGACACAAGACTCAAGACTCAAAACACAGCACAGTGAACGAGAACTGAGAGAAAGGAACAAACGAGCAAAACTTGCTTGCCTTCCCTCTTTCTTTCTTACTATCTTACTTTCTTCCTTTGGTCTTTTCTCCCGTTCTGTCTGTCTATCCATCTCACTTTCAAATTGTGGGTTTGTTCTTCGGCTCGCTTTGGTGTAATCTAAAACCGGGTGGTAGTGAAATCAAAATCAAAATATCAGAGGAAAAAATGGAAATTCAGGTGTGAAGCGGGAAACTTACAACTAAACAACTAACCCCAGTATTAACCCTCACTCCAAACAACACACATACATCAAACATTTTCAATTCAACATATTTTTAAACAACATTTAAAATAAAACAGCAATTAAAAGTATAACCTTATAAGAACTTGAACACTATTAAAAGAAAAAAAAACTAATCAAAAATCAAAAGATAAAAGTTTTAAGGTGATGAACATTTAAGAATTTTTGAACTATTATTGTACCCTTTAACTTACAATGTGCAAACTTTGAAGTAAAAGCAAAGACTACAAACATATCTGGTACTTTAACTAAAGTGACTTGTTTTTACAGGTGACGGACGTGCAGTGTTGTTTGGTATTTACGTTTTAGTTTTTGGTTTTTGAGCAACCAAAGAAAGAAAAGTTAAGTTACTGTGTGAATCCTTAAAGTTTCCACTGAATCTGTGAAAACCAAAAGCAGACTTTGACAAGTGTCTTTTCTGTTGAGTGTTCAACTTTGTAGTTGCATTTGTATTTGTATTTGTTGTACAATGTACATTTGTGGCTCTTCCAAGGATTTGTTAGAAAGTGAATGAGGATCGTGACGTGAAAACTAACAGAATATTTCAAAGTATTACACGGCGTGTTTGTGTGTTGTTAAAACAACCATTGTAATTTTGAACAAATAAACATGAACATAATTTTTATTATTAATGAGTTACTTACCTTTTAAATCCTCGTGTTTTGTTTTGTTCTGTGATTCTGGATTCTGAATTCTGAATCCTGGTAAACTCAACCAGTTACTACAAAAAAACTCTTAATTTTTAACTGTGAGAAAGCACCAAGATTCAAAACTCCTCGTGTTGGTAAGTTGTCATTATTATGAATTGTCTTTATTTTGTCGTTGTGAAAATTCCACTCATGAATTCTGATATAAAAATAACTCGTTTATTTTATTATTAGTGACACTCATCTTCTGTGAAAAAAACACACACACAATAGTTAAAATACAAAAAGTATAAATGATTTATTATTACCCGAGAAATGTTGATGTAATTCAAAACAAGTATTTTTGTTCATACTTTTAAAGGTACTTTAAACGTCAATCGTCAGTTTGAATTTGACGGGGAATTGTAAATGTTTGTCATTGTTTTGATTTAGATTTAGATTTTGATATTGGGTTGTCAGGATGGTTCACTTTTGACAGTAGTAGGAAAGGAATAAACCACACACGCCTTTAACATTTAACATTCACAGTGACTAGCAGAATTATTCAAGTGTTATTTTGAATTTGGTTCAAAATTCACCACGCGATCTATGTTTGAAGACCAGACCAGACCAAACCAGGGATAGAGGTTTGGAGTTTGTAGTTTGTAGGTGGGAAAGAACATTGAGCTCGCATTCGGCTTTCACTAGTACAGTTTGGTATGGTAGGACTTTGGACTGAAGGGAAACAGACCAAGCCTGTAAACAAGATCCAAGCTCAATTTGTATATATTTCATTGGTTTAAGTGCACTGCTGAGATTGAGTGATGGGATAAGGTCATAAATCAAATCTAACTTTCCGCTCTCGCTCTCTCTCTTTGCTTCTGCCTCTACGTCTTCGTATTTCTATTTCTATTCCTTTTTCTCCTGCATTCACACTGTACAAACCTACACGCACACACGTTCTTCCTCCCCGAATTATTTGAACAAATGGCTCGTTGGCTGGCTGGAAGCAAATTCTACTACTCTCAACTCTCAATTCCTCCAACTAAACCACTATTTATGTTCCCAGTGAATTCTGTAGAAATACACAAGTACAATGTACATTGTACATGCATATGTGCATGCATATAGTTAATAGACATACGCCTTACTTCGGCTCACATATTTAGAGTACAGCTGTACACCTGCAAAATCCACACTAAACACTAAACATCCAGGCACTGCGCCGAAATACATGCATTAATATATACAATATATACATAGTGCAGACTAGAGAACGGTGAATGGAGAAACAAGGAGCAGTATCAATATTAGTGATCAGAACATCAGGTACTGGCAAATAAAAAGAGAGGAAAACTACAACTACAAGTACAACATTCAAGTGTATAGAATACATAATAGAGAAGAGAACCCCTAGGAGAACAGAAGAAGAAGAAGAAGAAGGGAAATGATAAAATGATAAGTGAAGACGATATACAAGACATAGATAATAGATAGACTTTCTGTACTCTGTGCAATGGTAGGTGTAACTGTAAATGTAATGTAGATAGTAGATAAGTGTACCTGTGTACATAAACCATTGTACAATGTACAATGTACATGTCTATTATGTTTTATACTTAACATGTGAATCCACCGAAAGTGAGTTCTTTCTCCCGTTTATACATACATTGTACATTCAACATTCAACATTGGAAATGTATCGTGCTAGCAAGTACTGTGGACTTTGGTATATACAACCCATTTTTTAGGTACATGATGCATTGATGCATATGCTTTAGTAAAGAGTATAGAGGATAGAATATAGAGCATAGCCTCCTGCTGTGTTTCATGCTTTTTGCTTTCTCCTTCTCTTTATAATCCATGTTACGAGTACGAGTACGACTACTACTGCTGCTGTGTTGGTCTCCTGCTTGCCTTCCCTTCCCTTCTCTCTTCCCTTTTCTACTGTGTGTGTGTAAAATGAAAGGTAGAAAGTAGTCAAACCGTTTTTCCTTTTCCAAGAAGGAGAAAGGAGAACGGAGAACGGAGAACGGAGAATGCGTTATTCACCCGTAACAATAATTGCAGCTCAATTTCATTCTCATTTCTTCCTATCGGCCTTATTTCATTCTGAAAGCTATTGTTAAATATAGCCTATGTATAGAGTATAGATATATTTTCATTCACTGTAATAATATTATACATTCTACATGCTTCTTCAAAGTATATTCAAATGTGTGTCTACATATGTTTATTTTTTTACTTTATACTAGCCCATATTTTGTATAGATAGTTGTCTGTATTTTGAATTTATTCGCAATTCTCCATGTTCATAAAATTGAGATAACTAGGGAAAAGAAAGTACAATTTTTTATCCATGGTTCCTGATTCATGATATTATATTTGTGTATATTGCTTTCACCCGACTTTCTCTAGCTTTCTCTTTTCCCTTTTTCCTGTTTTAGTTTTGGTTTTGTATTCCAGGAAAAGGGAGAGGAAAATGGAGTTTTGATTTGATTTCAAGAAGATGTGGATATCTAAAGTAGTATTGGTAATTGTGGATTATGGATGGGAGATTGTGGATTATGGACAGAGCATCAATATAAATGTAAATGTAATCCACATTATAGTTGAACGTGAGTAATAAATATGTCCTTTCTTGTATTTATCTTGAATGAACAATGAACAGTGTACAGTATACAATGTACATTGAGGAGTGAAGAGTGAAGAATGAAGAAGGGAAAGTGGAGAATGAAGAATAGAGAATGGAGGATGGATAAATGGGAAGGAAAAAGTAAGGTAAATCACGAATTCCAACTGAATGTCTGAATGTTCTAGACCTTAATCAACTCTCCGATACTCGGGCTATTTATAGGAGTAAACATTGTAGATTGTAGATACATGGTACAATGGTACATTCTTAGCTCACTAGTCAACATTCAACATGAAACAAAAACACAGCATGCCACAGCAGTTTCCTTACCAATAATGTGTCTTAATGCATGTCGACTCTAGACTCTAGAAACTAGACGATAGAAAGTAGGAAACAGCGGATAGGCCCTCGTGTTTCATCGTCCTGCGATAAAAATAAACATAAAACATCAACTGAGGCTTAGGAAAAGGAACTTGTTATGAATTTGAACTCCAAACTCCAAGCTCCAAAATGAAGCCAGGCATCTAAAATTTTCATGTCTTGTATTCTACATTTTACATGTTAGCACAGGCGTACTTTACTTATTTATTTATTTGTTTACTTCCTCTCTTTCAACCAGGGAAAAATAATAGAGAAGATAGCGGTACTATTATGCAATATGCATTATACATACTTATGTTGATCATGGATCATGGATCATTAGTTCATGCTTTATTCACACTATTTTTTATCACTGGATTTTAAGGCCAAATAAATAAATGAATAATGTACAATGTACAAGTTTTGGTCGCAATTTTTCTAGTATCTTTGGCAACTGCTTTGATTTTTTGCAACTACAAACTTAAGATTTTGTAGGATTTTCCGTAATTTATAGGTTGGAATCCTGTTATTATGAATGACTAAATCTATCAGAAAATTCATCATACCTAGCGTTGGAATGAATTTTGAAAATGTAAAAAATAATAGATAATAATATTTAAAATTCAAAAGAAGAGAACTACTCAAATTGGATCTGTACGTTAAATAAATTAGAGTAGTATGACAAGAAAAACCTCCTCATTTACAAATTAAGGAAATGGTTACTGTTATTGAAGATCTTATAATACGGGCTTGAGTAGAATGTAGTTTTATCAATACCAATTCCAAGTTTGGGTACGTTCTAGATTAAAATGGTGACAGGAAAATGATGTCTGAAGATGACTTTTTTCTCCGTGAACATGGAACATGGCAAAAAGAGAACAAGTCTCTAAAATTTTACAAACAGTGCAAACAGTATAGCAAAGAAAAAGAAAAAGAGCATCAGGAAAATTTTATACTTATGTTTGTGCCAATATCAGCGACTATGTTATGAAATCGGAATATATTCATGCTGCTGTCGTTTTACTTTTCGTCGTTACTGTCGTTTTCGTTCTCGTTTTCGTTTTCGGTTTCGCTGTCGTTGTAGTTGCCTTTGCTTTTGTCATTTTGTGGGTCTGGATGAAAGCTGCACGTCGTACTTTGTACTTTGTAAGTTGTACGTGTCCAGCCATATATAGATGCATAAAAGTCGGTGCCATACAAATACAAATACGCATACAGTGTACATTTACATCCGGTGGATGATTTGTATGCTCAACATGTGACTTGTTTCCCACTTTGAAAGTACTTTCAGTCCTCTCGCCTTTTCTTTGTACACCGAAATGGTACTCAGTATATTGTACTCAACGGTATATGTACAATGTACAATGTACAGTATACTATGTTACACAACTTTCCTTCTGTCGGTGCTACAAACAACATACAACAGACATGTACATATGTTTGCAGAGGTTATTGAGTGAGTGAGTCTGGAACTGAAACTGGAACTGGCGCAAATCAAAATGCACACTTTATTTATGTGGGTACACATTTACTGTTTACTATTTACATGTACAAATCTCATCAGTTCCAGTTTATTGTATCCACTGTATTATATGATGTCCCATTGTATAGCATCTATAGCCGTCTCTGTGTATTGAATTGGGGAACTTGAGTTTGGAGCTTGGAGTTTGGAGTGCGGTGAAAGTTGCAACGCTGCTCACCTGCGGTTACTCCTCACACAAAACTCGAATAAAATATCTACCTAACATTTTACATGGACAGACACGTAAATACAGAAACAAAAGTAGATGGATACGCACGTGAGTTCATCCCTTTGAATTGCAACAGAAATAGGAAAAATAAACAGTGGCAGTGGCAGTGGCAATATCCAAAGTCTAGAGCGATGTATGTATCTACAATCTACAAGCTATTCAAATGGGATACGCAACCTCTTTCAGTGTACACCGTACAGTGTACAATGTAAACGCATGAGTAGCTTTACTATCCCCTCTTTTCTCCTACAAAGACGTATGTATATAGCATTTCCTGTCCAACTATCTTTTTATGCGTTGTTTGGTGTATCCACAATCTACAATCCACACTGTTGAACAATCTACAAAATGACCAGTGCTACTTTCACTTGAAGAGGAATAATAATTATAGCCCGCGAGCACGAGCACTTTAGAATAGATTACATCAAGTCACTCTCATACACTCTCATAGATTCGTGTGTACTCAGTGCTCAATCCTCAATCCTCAATATTCACTTGAAACGGAACGAGTAGGGAAAGCTACACCATGTGCTCCATTGTAGACTGTTGACTGGGTGGATTTAAGCTTCATATTCTGGTGCGTATGAAGTATGTAGATAAGTCCACATCTCTGCTCTCTGTTCTCGGTGGGCAGCTATTTACTATTTATGCATAGAAACAAGTATTCATGTATATGATCAATGATCAATGGCCAATGGTCAATGGTCAACTCAGCAGGGAATATGGTGATGGGGATTTGAGTGCATGACTCTGAAGATATAAATAAATGAATGAGTAAATGTTGCTAATAAAACTCTTGTGTTTGTTCACTATACGCCTCGGAATTTTCCATCATTATCCCATTATTTATGAGAGGCTCTAGACTCTAGACGACATTGTACATTGTACATGGTAAATTGTAAGTGGATGGTTGTTTTGGAGTATTTATCTACATATATTTAAACAGCTATGAACGGATATGATTTCTTTCGATATTCATGTAAAATAATTTAACCTCATCCGAGAAGAGGTAACAACTGATTACATAACTTTTGCCCATCGTCCTTGTAGTCCATGTAGTCCGCTTATTTTTTAGTGACTATGACCTTTACTTGCAATCCTGTTGAAATTAATGAGTGCAGCAGACCTTTGTGTCCACTGTATATTGTAGATTGTGGATACACTTGTTATTTTAACTGTAGGTAGTCTCAATGAGAATACTTTTCAAACTTGGATAAACTAATTCCCTCAGTACTTTGCTACTCTTGTTCCTGCTCTTGTTCTTGTTCATGATCATCCTCATGCTCATATTTATGTTCAACTCTTGAACTCATCATATTTGAATTGACGCGTTCTTCATTAGCATTGTACAAATACGGAATACTCACACAATATTATCCTTTAAATATAAATAAAATACCCATGCGTACTTTGCATTTTGCATCTATTCGATTAGAATCTGTTATAGGTAGAGATGCATACATGAAATGCTGAGTAGATAATACAAAGTTGTAGCTTATTCATTTTAATACAGGGAAGATTATTCTTGTAGTAGTAAACAGTAATAGTAATTGGTGGGATAAAGGGAGGAAAGGGATTTCTATAATAGCAGTGTAGTTTTTGTTGTACAAGTAAACCATGTACATTGTACATTGTAAAGTGCATGTACAACAAAAACCGTCTTGTTTACATAAGCTAAAGCCAGGGTTTTGTAAATGTACAATGTACAATCTACATGGATGTTAGTATTATTTGCTGTCCGGGTTAAAAGCTAACTCTAAATCTAAATCCCTAGCAATCAGATACATTCGGATTCGCATATGAAATGTGACAACTTTTCAGAAAATTTTGAGTGCACAAAGTACGCAGTACGCAGCATGCAGTTGACAGTAGAAATAATGTTCAACAAACACTGTATACTGTATATACAATATACAGTGTACAATGAGCAGCTTTCTTTGCTTTATTTTAATTCCTTTTCATGTTTCAGCCAAATTACCATACAAATAACAAAAGACAAAGCAAACAAATTCCCCGTTTATTATTTGACACACGGTCATTATAGATATTGGATACTGTTTCATAAAGTTGGTCAGAAGTTTTACCTACAATTTGTATAAGCTCATCAATTTGGGGGAGGTGACTCTTGACTTGAAACTAAATTGAATTTAATAAACAATTTCAAACATTTTTACATACAATTAAAATGGAAACTTGATATGGGAGCAAAAATAAGTTGAGATAGAATTAAAAGCATATCTGAAATACATACTAGATTCAAAATTCGAAAATACAACATAAAGAACGCCCTACGTGTTATTTATAAGTACAGCAAAAATCTAGAGAAGACAGAAGACACTTTCGGTTCACCAACCTTCAGCCACTTTGTTAAGTGTGATAGTTTGTGATAGGTAGTGTCAGTCACAGACAACCTTTGTATACTATTTACTATTTTGTAGTAACAAAAGTAGCAACAACTCGGTAACCTTTAAGTCAGCATCTGTAACCGTCTGCACCGAGGTCCATGGCGTTGGAAATGAATGACTTTCATTTGCATTTTCTGCCTATTCTGTGTTTTTGCTCCCCAATACCAATACTCCATTCAGGATAAAGTTTTACTTTCACTCTCGTATACAGTTCATTATTAATTATGTGGCAATTTTTTCAAAAATATTCCTGTTTACCTACTAACCTCCATATTACATATCACATAAATATGAATGATGAAGGTATCTTTTTTTGCACATGCACTGTCGTTACCGTTTTCATTGTTCTACATATGAATCTGCTATTTACCCCAAATAAATCGGGAAGGAGAACAAAAAAGGTTTCTGTCTCATGGACTGATTACGAATTGGGAATTATAGATGAAGACTTAGAACGTCGAATTTACTATAGTACCTAGTACTTATAATGTAATGTAATACCCACTCCTGCTACATAAAAGGTGTCCTCTTATAAAGAATTACAGAAAAGCTCTGTGTGCGGAGAATGTAGAATGTAGAGCAAACAAAATGCTTTTGTTGTGCTTTCTAGGTATACTTTTTTGTAACCTGTAAGTTCTAATTTTACTGTTATGTGAAGACTAGGATTTATCAATAGACTGAAGAAAGCCAAAAGGAGGCTACCGTCTACATATTACAGCTTTGATTCCACTCGACATTCGGCCGACTGACATTATACTGGCAAAAATAAAATGTATCTTTCTTTGTCATAACATTTGGCATTTGAAATAAGTAGATGAACAAAGTACAGTGAAAATCCAAGCACAAAAAAGTCAACTATGTACACAATACACAAGTTCTCCACTGTTTTGATCGAGGTTCTAAAATTCAAATTCAAAATTAGCAAAGCGCGAGGAGCAACCAGCCTAACAAACAAATTGTGAACGGGTGAATGAATGAGTGTAAGAGTTTGGCGAGTATTAAAGTACACAGTATATATAATAATATTAAGTATTAACATTTTAAGAATGAGCTTGAATTAACCAATTTCCAATCTCCAGCTTTTTTTCATAAAGTTATTACACTCGACACGCGATGGAAAAAAATTGATTATACTCGCCTGAATTTGATAATTCAATAAATTCCCAGCTCCAAACTCAACGCAAGCAATGAATAAACCATCCATTGTTGTACTGTATTTTCATCTATATTGTTTATTCTGCGTAGTAGTAGTGCACCATAAAAATTAGTATGTAGTACCTATAAATCGGCATCAAACTTTCAAAGAAGAATATTCCATGAAACATCATTTTCATTTGACACACAAAAAACTCACGCAACACCCCGTACACAAAAGAGGAGGACAAGGGAAAATTGTAAAGTAAATAGAGATATGAAGGAGAACAAGAAGGAGTAGTGGATAAGCAGAGGACAAAGGAAAGTGATAACAAAGGAAAAGAAAAAACCCAGAACAAGAGCAAGAACAAGAAAGTAAAAAAAGAAGAAGAAAAATATGATGACGATAGAAAAACAATAATGAAAAGGCCAAAGTTTTAGGCTAGCTTTAGCTATCTCTGTTCGGGCTCAGCATGCTAATGTGAACCACAATATAGAATATAGAACCCAGAATCTAGAATTCAGTGTAGATAATATGCCTAGTACAAACTATTGTCCATGTACTGTGTACTGTGGACTATGTACTTTTTATCTATATTAGGAGTTAGGAGAATTAGGAAAAACTCAATACTTAATACTTCAATATTCAGGACGTATATTTTCTTTATTGAATTCAATATTCAATATCCTGGGAGAAGATCCAGAGTAGTCTAGGAAAAACTTGAATATCAACTTGTTTCAAATTTTCTTCATAACTTGCACTTTTTCCCACAATTTTTTTTCAAACAAACTTTGTCGTACTTTTGCCTCGAGTTCAAAGTCTGTAAACTGTAGTCTTCAGTCTTCAGTCTTATCTTGTTCCTTTCTCCTTGTACCTCATCCATCCTTCAAATTACTGAACACAGAGAAAAACTCTTATAATAGAGCATTGGAAAATTATATGAAAATTACCCATGTAAAAAATAGTAACAGACAATCTAAGGATTCCTACTACTTTTTTCTTTTTACTTTTTTGGAACAGGGTAAAACAAGATATAATTTAATTCAAAACTTTCTCAGGATAAAAATAGTCGGGGTTCCAAAGGGAATTTTATTTATGACGGTATCATGTATACATATTATTCTTGTCTATAGATATAATTTAGCATACATGACGATAAATGCATTATAATTATGAATCAAAACATTTCTGCATAATAAAATACACACGTACATACGAAATTATAAGTTCTATTTTTAAACATAATCTGCACTAAAAATGTTCTAAAAATGTCATTTGTATTTCTAAATTCCTGTTGAAATTTAAACGATTTTCTCTTTCACTAAAATCCAACTACTGAGATGAAAAGAATGGTGTAACATGCAACAAAAGAATGAGGAAGAAAAAAACAAAGGTGATTTTTCTAAACAAGAGCAGACGGATAAGAAAAATCTGAAACAAAAGTAAGTCAGATTTGAAATCAGGGGAATTTCAGTGTTCAATTTTTAGCTTAGAGCTCTATCCATCTAAATTGTACAGTATACAACGTACATGTTACATATTCTACTCAGCTCCAAAACTTTACAGATAGACATGTAGAAAAGAAGTGGAGAAAGTATAATATCGTATACCAGTAGAGTTTAGAGTGTAGATTGTAGAGACAGAAAGATTTCAACATTTTAGTTGTAATCTCCCAAAGGACAGTCTGACTCAACATTTGCCGTTTCCTGTCCTTTCCCCAACTTTTCCTCCAGCTTCCTCTTCCACTTTCTCCACTGTAAATTGCACATTGTAAACTACACGCTATATACACTACAGCGTGGAAAAAAACAAGAAGAAGCAAAACTTCTTTTAAACTGTAGAATTTTTTATTCAATTTTTTGAGAGGCTTCTTCTTCTTTGTCTTCCTTGTTTTCATTCGACTCGTTTCTCGTTATTCTTTGCTCCTTGTTTTTTGTATTACTTGTTCACGTCTGCTGGTTGGTTTCAATTGAAAAAACTAAAAACCGGCAGTTAAGAAAATAGTACCATACGCGTATGAATGTGTGTATCTACTTTGCACAATTGTACAATTGAACATTGTACAGTTTGCAGTGTAAACTTTACACATTGCGTATGCAGCAGGAGTAAAGAATCAAGTAGTTGGAAAGTTGGTTTGGAATTTGGGAGAATTTGGCACTTGTCCCATATTTGTATACACGTGTACATTGTACATTGTACCCTGTGTATATGTAAACAATAGCACATTTGGAAAGGAAAAGCAACAAAATGAGATTGAAATGAAGATGGTCCAGAGGACAAAGCAAAAGGGAAAATAGAATGAGAACAACAACAAGGAGAAGAAGAAGGAGAAGAAGATAGTTTACATAAATATCCGTTTAGAGGAGTAAAAGCATAATCTCTATTCTTAAATCGTCCTGCTTTTTCCTTTTTGTCTTTTCCCTTCTCTCCCGTCAAATACTTTATGCTGTCTCCTTGACTTGGGAAAGAGGTTGTTCATGCTGTATGTACAATACACAATAAACAGTATACAATGCACACTGTACACTGTACACGAGTCTGCACAAGCTATTTTATTGCGGCACCTGCACACCGGTTTTTATCTTTATGTTATTGTATCCCATTTAAAATCTGGATGCATCTCCAGAATATTGGAATACATGAATAGATGACTTGGCTACTGCCAGTACCACTCCTCCTCTTTCCCCCCTCTCCTATGAAAATGACGGGGGGAAGGACAAATAAAAATATGATTACGAAATTGAATTGCACAATTGTCTTGTCATGATTCTACTATCTATGTGTAATTTCAAAGGTCTAGAATCTACAATCTAGAATTTAGAGTCTTGAATGTAGAGTGTAGAGTCTAGAGTCTACAAGTACAGAGTTCCTTTGTCGAAGAATAGATTAAAAAGGGAGGAAATCCTGAAGCAGTCAACCGAATAATTTAGAATGCTTTCTCCAAAACTAGTTTTTTCTTTTCCCTTCATACTCCAAACTCCAAACTGGAAAGTCGAAAGTCGAAAGTCCAAATGCACAAATAATCACTGACTCATATTACATAATATATTATACATTATACAATACATTATGCCCACTACTGCTCACTTCAATAAATAAAGGTCTGTACATTGTACATTGTACATAAAGATCGTGACCATCTCATGTCTTTTTCAAAACGGCAGACTTTGTACTATAGATGCAGATATTTTGTATTCGATTCTCTGTAATCTTTAGTCTTTACATTACTGTAAATAAATAATGTAGTATAATTCCACTTAAATCATAATATAGAGAAAACAAGTATAATAAATAGTATACTTCAATGAATCTTTCTCATTGCACTAAAATAATGCCTTGCTGCACGTATGAATAAGAATAAAAATAGAAATGAAATTCATTCTTGAAACTTAAAAAAGGTCCAATTTTTGTCAACCAACTTTATAAACTAAACCCCCGAAAAAAAAGTAAAGTAAAAGTATAGATATTCTAACTAAATATATACAAAATGCTGGTAGGTATCGGTAAACTTGATGGCACTATTATCCACCACGTACAACCGACGATTAGGCCATAGGGAAATAAAGGTGACTTTTGAAGAGGCATCCATGTCCCATTATTTCCCACCAGTGTCCAAATTATTTGAATTATTTATTCAACTTTTTCCACCAAAAGTTGATTTTGCCTTTGAACTTTGACTTTGACTTTGGCTTTGTGAGTGAAATAAAAAAAAACTGGAGAACTGGAAGAAAATTCTAAAGATAGTTATCATGCTTATGTAAAAGATAGGATGTAAGGGAAAAGGAATTTTGATTTCAATCACATTTGACTAGAAATGAATGAGATGAATAGAAATGTAAGTAGAAAGTACAGATGGAAAGTAGAGAACATAATATACACAATATACATATGTAATATGTAGATCTATTACACGAGTGGATGAGCCTGTAAAAGGAGAAAAAAAAGAGAAAGAAGAATACAGTAGAAAAGTTGAAATTTAAAAGGTATCTATTGGAAGTGTTTAATATTGAAAAGGAGCATGTTTGTTGTCGAGGGAAATCATCAATTCTCTATAGTAACTTTGTCCTTTCTCTTTGTTTTCCTGCTTTTAGTTACTAGTTACTAGTTCCTAGCTGGCTCCTAGTAGCAGGTTACGTGCCATGTATGTGAAGAAGCGGATGCTCGTTTTGTTTTTCAAAGGAAAAATGAAGTGGATAATTAACGGTTCCATCTCTTTCCCTTTATACTTTATATGATTCATCATTGACTAAAAGTGTAGTCTACATCACTACGCTGCGTGTAGTTTTCACCAGTCTACATCATTCTAGAACATAGACGTTAGACGTTAGGCTGTAGACTGTAGACTCTCGACTTTGGCTGGAGGCATAAATTCACAAGGATAAATGTACACTGCTCAAAGTATAAAGTATATGTTGGTGATATCCGCTCCGACAGAACAGAGAATAGAGAATAGAGAAAAGAGAATGGATCCCAGTTCCGTTCTACGGTTGTCTCCTTGAATTTTGAAACAGTAGTGCAAGTCAAATTGGAAGTGAAACTTGAGTTTCTCCTCCTCAACTTATATATAATATATAATGCAGTGCAGTGTAATGGTAGATGACTAGCTTACAAAAGCATGCCTTGGCTTGGTTTGGTTTGGTCTGGCTTGGCTTCTCCGATTTCTTCTCAAGTTTCTTCTTGTTCTTGTTCTTGTTCTCCTCCTTCAAAAGTCTCTGTGTATCTTCTCTAGTTAATGCACAAAGTTTTGTTGACTGAATACTACGTACTTATCCTTAGTCCTTGTCAGCAGTCAGAATACATATACTGATATATGAGGTTTCAAATGGTAGGAGTCGTAATAATCATACATATACATGTGTAGAATGTAGAGTCAATGTGAGCTTTACTAACTCCTTGAGAGAGTAAATAAGTGAATTTCCTCGGAAATAACTTTTTGTGCTTCTTTCCCTCCTCAAAAGTCATCCCATTATTATACATTATGGATTTTGTCTATAATGTATGTGCATGTCTCATGTCTCCTGTAATGTACGATATAATATAAAAGATATAATAGGCATTGTAGGTTTTGGATTGTGGAATAAATGGGGAAAGGGAAAAAGGGAAAGAATTAAAACCTTACAAAAGTTTCCTTCCTCCTCCTCCTTCTTCTTTCTTCTCTCTCTCCTGTTCTGCCTTCTTTTTCATTTTTTCCTCCAATTCTTTTCCCTCCTTCATCCATGACAATCAGTGACATTTACCAAAGTTTTTTGTAAGCAAACAAGGCGGACAGATTTAATAGAATGTGTGTACCCTATACCGCGTATCTTACAATAATACAATTATATAATTATAGGCATATATCTATTTGCCCATGCATCATAGATCATACTTCATACTTCATAAGTACATCATGCTCCTTGCACACACACAGTTTTTCATGCTCCTCCGTATAAAATTATTTGAAATGATATCGTATCTACGTCCTTACGAGTCCCAAGTCACAAGTCACAACTTCATAAACAGATGGACTTGACGTCCATTACTTTCCATCATACGGCATACGGCATACGGAATACGACATATCTAAACATAAATACAAATAGAAATTGAAATGTACAATAATATACAACATGATATGTACAATGTACAATGTACATGACGTCCACAGGGAATTAAAAAAGAACAAAAGAGACAAGAGACAAATAGATCGAAAGAGAAGGAAATGTCATCAGAAATCATAAACTAGGTCAAAAGTAAAGAAAAAAAACAAACTCTTTATTCTCAATGTCATAACTCAAAACTCAAAGCTCAAAGCTCAAAACGACCAGAAAAAGTATAAATATTTTTTTAAACTTGTAACTTTTTACTATTATTTACTATTACAGATTGCAAATGTGTTCAACAACTCTTTGCGCAAATAGTAAACACCACATTATCAGTTTTTAAAATTGCAGGCTCTTGTTTACATCCCCTTTTTTACTTACTTCATTTTACTTCTATGTGACTAGGAAAAAAGTAGAGAAGGAAGAAACTTCAGGAAAATTTGAAAGGTCAAAGAGCTCATTTTCCTTTTCCTTTTCATTTCTGCCCAAATTAGACTTTTGATTGCTTTGGATTTCTTGTGAATCTTGGACTCTTGGACTTTGTACGTTCATGAACTTTTTTTGTCTTTCTTAAATCCATTTGAAATTTGAATCCACATGCAATGTTGCATGTCCAAGGAGTTTAATAGTTTCATTTTATATTACATAATAATGTGCTTATCAACTATTTTATCCAATTTCATGCCCTTTTGCCTCAAGTTTTTCAAATCATCCTTTTTACTTGTTTTGTCTTATCTCTTTTGGGATATTCATCAAAGTAATGACATTAGCCCACCATGATTAGACAAATCTTGAAAATTCAAATTTTTAAGATTAATAAAAAAAACATGTAAAAAGACTTTAGGATCAAGTATAACGATTGGAAATTAAATTCTGAAAATTAATTCTTATAAAATTATACCAGAATCATTACAAGCAAAGTAAAGATTGAAATTTAATATGAATAAGGAAAACAATAAATAAAAGTTTGAAATTGACTTGAACAAAACAACAAACAAAAAGTATTTATTGTTTGCTTCTCCTTTTCTCCATTTGTCAATCATCAATCCTCAATTTGTCAAAGGAGCTATACACTATACATGATCATTTATAAAATAGACCAACTATACATTGACAAAACACAAACGATCAATGATTGATCATTATAAAAAAGTCCGAGTAGACACGACTCTTTGTTCAAGTAACCTCACGTCATATTTGTACGAGTCATCCGCTCATTTCTTTCTCCTGTGCTCCTTTTGTCTTATTTATGTTTGCATGCCTTTCCCTATTTTAATTTCCGATTATTCTTTTTCTTTTCTCCGAGAACTCTGCTCCAGTCTCTAGTCTCTAGTCTGTATTCTCTAGTCATGTGTACGTGACTAAATTAATTCATTTCCTGTAGTAAAATAAATGGATGGGAGAAAAGTTGAAGGCAACTGGAAAATGGAGCTCCGAGTCACTTTTTATTACCATGTAGATAAATTCGAAATTCAACTTGATTCATTGATTCATGTTTATCATGTCAACTCTTGACCTCATCAATCCATTCCTCAACATATGTAGGGTCCGGGATCTTTTATCTTTTCCCTCAATATCAATATCAATATAAATTGTACACGTTTACTTCCCCTTCAATCTACATCCTCATGCCTATCTTACATTTTAATTTGGTTCCATATGTGGATTCACGAAATGAAAATTGAGAAGAAAATGCTTGAGACAATTTCCTTTCAATTTCAATTCAACTAATTTCCTTGTTTACTATTCCAGGAGAAGTAAACAATAAAGAATAAGATGAAATTGTAATAAGATGCTTTTTTTAAAGCATCCTTAAGCAATCATTCATAAAAGCTCTTTTTCTAAAGTTCTCGTTGCGAAAAAAACGAGACAGACTTACTTTTCTCATGCATAAAACTGCTTTTATAAAAGTTTATATTCGATATTCATGTGTCTTTATGACAAAAACAGGAAACAGGTACAAAGTCAAGTCAAAATAATATTGAAAAAATTACATGAAATTACCCCGGAAAAATATTCTACAGTTTCCCAAGGATAATTTGTACTTGTATTTGAATTTGGATTCTTACGAATAAAAACAAAAACAAGAGGAAACTGTCTTCATTTCACAAGGTTTCCTTTAAATTTTTATTTTAGAGGAACTATTTTTTTTGATACGGTAGAAATTACTGTGTTTTGTCATTTCTACTTTCTTGGAAAATTCAATTATTCCAGGCTTGGCTTTGTTTGTTAAAAAGCTCTGAAATTCAAAGTTGAGAAGTAGCTAGTGCATTTTTATCCATGTTTGAAGTTCAGTGTAGTAAACCGTGAATTTTCATGGAACTGAATGAATAGAGAATATAGAAATTGGAAAAAACGAGGAAACCGAGAAATCCTAATATACAGACAGTAGACAGTAGAAAGGTTGAAACAGAAGACAAAAGGTTGGAATTGGTATTGGTATCGGTATTTGGAATTTGGTATTGCAATCAACTGGAGAGGAAATAGATAGAAATGAAGTTATACCCGATGGATTCTTTTCTTTTAAATTGTCTAGCTTTTTCTTAGTTCCCTCTTTTATTTTTCCACTTAAAAGATAAGATAATATATTACACAGACGTCTTGAGTCCTGAGTCTTGAGTAACGATGCAGACACGTTGATATACCTTCTGTTGTACATCAAAGCTCGCGCATACTTCCATTGTACACTGTACATTGTGGATTGTACATTGTACATCTTGACTTGATGATTTCATTAGGAAGCTACATAAATTGAAAGAAAGAGAAAACTACTTTATTACGTGAGTTTCAAAGGGAAGGCTTGAAGAGTCGTTTGATGTTGTTCAAAGCTCAAATTAAAAACACCACACACCATACACCACAGTGTTCATTCCATAATGTAGATGGATTCTACTGTGAACTGTGAGTGGAGCAGGTCAAAGGAAGGAAAGGTAATGGAAACATTTATTATAGAAACCAATTCTATTTATTGTATTTCCCTCTGGGAAAAGAAAGCAGAAAAGGAGCATCAAATAAGAAATGAGCATGAGGTCTTTAAATTTCAGCTGTTCTGGAACCTAGAACAATATTACAGAAAATAGAAACTAAAACAGATAAAGGAAAACCTTGAGAATTGAGAATTTAGTATTGAATGACTAGGAAAAAGTAAAACCCATCTTTTGAGGGATAGCTTTTTAATATCAAATGAACACAATAATTACTACACTTTTGTAGTGGAGACACTCAACAAATTCTGCTCAATAAGTAAATGAATAAATAATATTGCTATTGCTGTAGTTCTGAATCCTATGGATTTGTAATATGAAAACCACAACTACAACAGGCAATGTATTTTTTATGAGCTCATAAAAATATTAATTAGTAGTAATCTGTTTCTTCTCAATATATTATACTCAATGCTCAATCCTCAATGCAATTTGTCTACCTTTTCTTCCCCACAGTTCCTTTCTTTTGCTTGAATGAAACCACAACTTTGTCTACAAGCTGTGAAATAGTACAATATGTTATGATGTTATGATGTACTGTAACTTGGATGAAATATGCTATTGTCATGGGTTCATAATTAATGATAAAGTGTAATAAAGTCTACACTTTCATGAATCTCTGTAGGTATGAATATGAACTATTATGATGAAATGGCTTTATGCCTTTATGGTCTTCAATACAGATTATTATTATTATTATTAGGATTAGTATTATGACGAGTCATAAAATATTGAATAGTTTGCAAAAAATACAAATCCAGTCGGATTCCATGTATAAGCACCTCTGTAGAATATTTGTTTATTCTTGAGACTCCAGTCTTGACACTGTCTCGTCTGTCATTGAGCTACGGTTTTACTGTTATTTATTCCACAAAAGCTGTTGGATTATCATATAAAAACTTGATATTTTGGATGAATACAAATACGAATAGGAATAGAAATAGAAATAGGAATACTACAATAATTATTTATGACAACTATAATGAGGTGTGAAAAGTCGCAGGATTATTACAAGTTTGATTGCCCGAGTGTGAATTTATGGTGGACAAACTGTAAACTTTATATATGACACAAGACACAAAACGCAGGATACAAAGCCCATAAATACATTGAAGAAGAAAAGGGAAAAAAGAGATTTGAACAGGACTTGCATATTGCATATACACCAGAAATAAAAGTTTCATTTGATTCTTTTATGACGAGAGATAATGAAGTTGAAAGTTTGGTCACAGATGTTCTTTTTTCTTTTCTTTTCTCCAGTTCCAGTTTCACTTTCAGTTTCTGTCTCTGTTTCTGTTTCAGTCCGTCCACACTCTGCACCAAATTTACAAGCACATCGTAAATAAGTATACGCGGTTCTACATTCTGGAGTCTGTCGGTTATGATGGTGGTACTGGAACTGGAGCTGGAGCTGTAGCTGATAGTGGTTAGTGGTAGTGTGCGACATGGCAATCGTATGACAACTCGTCTCTCCCGATAAAACTCATGTTTAACAACCATTTACAACCCTGTAAAAAATAGGAGGACGAGTAGCAATATTGACACAAGATATACGACATTCAACATACGATATAAAATACACCAGCAACCAGAAATGATACCAATAACACTGATACAGATAGTACCCACATTTTACAAGTAAAGACATTGATAGTTGACCCTCTTCTTTTCTATATTCTATATTCTACATTCTATGCTTAAGAAACTCGAGCTTCAAATACTGTACATAAGTATGTCAATGATAAAAAAAGTATACGAGAATTTTAGTTTAAAGCAGTTGGTTTTAAATTTTCCCTCGATAACGCTGTTATTTAGATTGTAATGCACACGCATTTTTCTACATTATACAAGATGCAAGATACAACCATAAGAAATTAAAACTCTTTTCACATTTATAGGGAGCATTTCTGCTGATGCATAAGCACTTACTGTTTTTTTCGCTCCTCTTTCAGTCTCTCGACATGAGACTTCAAAAGAATATAAACTCCAAACTAGACCTAGATCTAGATTCAGATTCAGATTTAGACTTAGATCCAGAACAGACTAATGGCGTTTTTGCAAATACTCTGAGGCAAACGTGTATGCAGAATGAAAATGAAAATGGGAACGCTTCTTTCTACAATCTAGAATCTAGACACTTTCACCCTTTTCCCTTCCGTTTTGAGGTTTGAGTCGTTGAGACCAACTCAATACTCGAAAACTCAATAAAGCGAACGACTTTACTTTATATTTGGAGGGAGAATAGAGAATGGAGAATGGAGAATGGAGAGAGGCACAACCGCAAGCAGACTAACAATAAGGACGGAGAATTGAACAAAGGGGAAAAAAGTTTATCTGACCGTATTAGGATTTTTGCACTTGTACACTTTACGTTCTACTTTCTACATTCTACACTTTACACTCTACAACAACTGTAGTTTCCTCGTGTATCTTTTATATTGGATAGTTTGATATATAGCGAAGAGTTTGCTCTATTTTTTATACTCTTTGTGGATCTGACTCCAATTCTAACTCCAACTCTAACTCTAACAGTGACTCTGACTCTGAATATCTATATAATAATGATGCAAGCTCATGCTCATATGTATGTATGTTAGTATTATGTATTTTGTATTTTGTATTGTGTATACAATATACATGCTATTTGTTTGGTCGGTGAGAAAATTCTCCCTGGAGAACGTCTCGTCTCTCTTCAGAACCCAACATGGATGTAAAAGCATGTATGCATTATTTACTTGAAATTCACATTGTATGCCTTTCTACTTTCCACTTTACTTCAAACTCTTCATTGTACTTTCTCCTTTGTGCTTTGTGTACTGGGTACTGGACTTTGTTCAGTAGTCAGTAGTCAGTACTCAGTGTACAGTGTACAGTGTACAGTGTACACAGTAGTCGACCAAAATCCACTTCACTTTCTCCTTTATCACATCTACCTACAACCTACAAACATAGGTACTAGGTACTAGGTACAACCGTGTTTTTTGTTCAACTCTTTCAACGCTCTTCTTCTCTTGCCTGTGGAACGAGTTGAACGTTGTTGAACATTGAACGTTCTGGTGTATGTTGTATGGTGTATGTATTTGGTTCATTTTGAGCTCTTCTACTAATCTAAATGTACATGGGGAATGGGGAGGTGAGAAATTTATAAAAGAAAAGTGTTTGAGGTTCTTCATTTCTGTAGACTGTTATGTTCTGTGTGTTCTCTGGTCTTCAGTTCTCACGTGAATATTTTCATGTGGGAATCGTCCAAAACATGCAAGCAACTTTGACCATCTCCCTCACACTTTCTCTCTTGGAGGTATTCTGTGTATTCCGTATTTTGAAGTAAATGGAACTGTACTTTGTACTTTGTACATTTTGTACCTTGTACAAGGTAGACACTAAAACTAGAAACTAGACGCAAGAGAAACATTCAAATTGCATTACCTCAAATGCTCAAACGCTCAAACCAACCTATTTTTCTACTACCTTTTTGCTTCCATGCATTTCCTTTCCCTTCTACATGTGGTGTGGTGTAAATTATTCTCTTTTTCTCCTCTTTAACTTAAACTACTAAATTTTTAGAAGAGTCTAGACTCTAGAGTGTAGAAACAAAAGAGAATGTAAAACATCCAAGATGATTGTTGAGCTCACATAAATACGATAAGCTAAATGGGTTTGATAAGCCGAAAGGTTTTAATTCTGAGAAAAGTAAAAACGTAAACGATTGAAAGTTTAATATTACACAAACACAAGTTTAGTAGTTTTCAAATCAAATTAAACTTTTTAATCACACTGTGAACAATCAAAGCACAGCTAAGAAAAGTTAAGCAAAGAAAGAAGAAAAGAGAGGGGAAAATACCGCAAAAGGAATCAAGGAGCAGGAAATCAATTGTAGTTTCTATCAGTACTTTCTATTTTTTATTCTGTGGGTTGTAAAGTGATAGTGATTCCAATTGAGCATTGAGCATTGAACATTGACCAAGTATACACATACAGCCGTACATCTGTACCTTTGTGAGGGGAAGAAAGAAAATACAAAAAGAGAGAAGAAAGAAAAACGGAAACTGGACACTAGACATTGGACAAGGAGCTTAAAAAAGTAATAGCGCGAGTGCTTCTCTATACAGAAAAGGCTCAGTGATCGAAAACATCCGTAGCTAAAATTGTTTTCGGTTTTGTGGTAAGATGAAGCCAAACTGAACCAAACAAACAAACCAAATCGGGCAACCAACCGCCCGATAGACCAGCAAAGACCAAAACCAAGACCCAAGACCAAGAAAAGGAAGGAGGCTTTTGTGAAGGTATTGAGAATGGAGAAACCATTATCTGTATATCCCATGTACAGTGTATAGTGTATGGGTATACCATTACCTTTTACGTAAAAGGAAAGGAAACCTCAACAAAGATGCGGACACTGCGGATTGTCCTTTCTCTCTCATCTACTTTTCAGTCTGATCCTCTCTGTAAAGTTCTTATCCGCTTCCGTTTTTCTTCAACTCAGCTCAACTCAAATAGATTGAGCAGATGTGAGTCTAGAGTCTTTGCCTCATCTGAAATGTACTGCGTACGTTTAGTGGTTCATTTCAAGTCTCAAGGCTCAAGTCTCAAGATCTAATTCTGGTTCTGGTACTGATTCTGGTTCTGGTGAAGAAGCTGTCTGTCTATTATACGTACCCACGCATCAGTAACTCACCTTCTTTCTATCATCTACTGTACATACATGTATGTTACTACAAGATTGAACTTGGACTTGGACTGGAGTATTGAGGTTGCACAAATAAACCCAAGTTTCATGTCCAAACGTATGTGTAAATCACACATGGTGCACTCTCAGTAGAAAGTAGAAAGAGAAGAGATGAGCAACAGCAAAGGAAAGAGGAAAGAGCTATCGGCTATCGACTACATTTCGAATTACACTACAAACAGTGTGGACTGTGCATCTAGTTTCATCTAGTTTCTCTTTTACTCTTACTCTACCATTTTTTCCCGTGTATTTTTCACCCCATCTTTTTAGAGCCAGTTCTACAGTTCTACATTTTGTATACTGAAAAATACAGAAAATGGAAAGGATTTTTTTTCAGATTTTGCTGTTTTTACTGAGATCCACATTTTTAATTCTCATAAACATCTTCTACATCTGCAGCCACAAATGTACTTCATAGTTATTCTAATGGAAAAATAAAGTAGTATCAAGTTATCTTTGAACTCTTTTATACGTTATCTTTACACATGTTATAGGTTCTAGATGATGCATTTGAAATTAAGTCACATGTCATGTGATTTGGAATTTGAGATTCACCATTCATCACACATGCCCATGTAATGTAGAGTGCAGAATCCTTTGTGGGAATGAAATGGGAAATACTTAAAGTTGTACAAGTTGTAATGCCCGCGGCATTACTTAGATAATTCAGGAGTAAACTTGTACATATACACATTACACATACGTAGATACATGTACGTTAAATGAGAGAGTATCAAAGGAAAGTCGTCGTTCATCATCATTATTATTATTACTATGTGAGAGGAGAAAGATGAGCTTTTATCAATCATCTAATGGAGCATGGATCCATTACCTTGACACTCGAGGAGTATCTAAAATTCCTCAGAGGATTTTGAAACACAGTCCAGAGTCCACTCTAGTAGAAAGGAGAATCTGAGGCGTTCAAATTTCCTCCCTCCTTCATCCGTTATCCGTGTAGCTTGAATAGATGCATAGGAGAAGAGGGGAAGACGCGATGGATATGTAATTAATATGCAAAATACGTTTACAGTACACTGTACACTGTACACAGTACATGAGGAAGTGAGGTGGAGGAAATTGCAGGTGAGGATATTGGGAAATGCTGAGAATTTATAATGTGTCATGTACAACATGTCGTGTGTCATGAAAAGATGCATACAGCATACATGTGCCCACCATTTCGCAAATCTTTCCATGCAATGATCCATGATTCAACATCCAACTTTGTCGCAGCGACCATCCACCATCGACTTTCATGGTAACATCATCATTATCATCATTAGAATTCACACGAGTCTCTATCAAGTCGTTTCCATTTATTTTCTCCATCCAAAATCAAGTTTCCTGTTTCCACTAACCTACATGTATTTTTATCGAATGTCGTTAGTGTATAGAGTATAAAGTATATAGAGTTCGGAGTATACTTATTTACATCCGTATGAACTGTATATAAAAAAGACGGGACAAAAATAGCCATACAACCCTTTCCTTTAGTAATATGTAAAAGGAGACTTTCTCTTAGGTGGATTTTGAATTACTATCCTATTGCTGTTCATCTATTGTACCACAGATCAATATATCAAGTTGTACAGGTTCCAGATTCCATACATTAATATCACAGGTGGATTTATGCATTTAAACAGAGACTGAGTTTTAGTTTCAGTGCATCTGTAATCAGTAACATCAGTGGTAATTGGTAATTAGTCAGCGTATAGGTATTCTACTACTTACTACCTTTAGTATTGATACATGTCAACATGTAAAACATCTGTGAGAATCCTTCTCCCATTATTAACTTGCGCTCTATTAATATAAATTAATTCAGTTCCGTTCAGTTGAGTTCACTTCAGTTGAGCCGGGCCGAGCCGAGTCGACGTGAAGAAGAACCTCTACTAAACCTAGAAATCGTTCCACAATCCACAATACAAAATCTCCTGTTCATAAGAGTGTGAAGGAAATTTGGAATTTCCAACAAAATACAGAGAACTCGGTTCTCGGTTCTTGTTCCAGTCGGTTTATCTTTTAAAGTGTAAAGACGGGTGTCTATCATCATCGTCATCTATGTACATCTGCATCTATACAAATGCACAATTTATATATTATACCAGATGGAGTAATATTCAAATTATCAATACAACCAAAATATATTATGCAGACATGTTGTTTTAAAAGCTTTCCCTAGAGCTTACAAGAGATTTCTGTTACAGTGTAAAATGGAAAGGGAAGGGAACTTTCATTTACTGTTGTTTCCTTCCAAATGAATATATAATACACTGAATTAGTACCCACAATAATTAATCATAATAATAACAATAATACTAATTGTAGTAGTAATAATTCCACTGCCCAGTTTTTGGAATCAGAAATCAGAGTAACAGTCATAGAGCTACATGATGCATATTCATTATCCGCCCATGGAAGTATCATCCACATTCAAAGAACAAAAGTCACAAGGTAAATAACAGGGTTTTTAGTTTCTAGAAGTAGTGGGAGGAAAAGGGAAAAATAAATACTAAATGAGTTTACTTTGTACCATGTCTTGTTTTTGGTACATTTTTCCTCTAAGCGATACCGCCATTCTTGGATAGAAAATATGAAGACTTGTCCAAAGAATTTTGTTACAGACACAATATTTATCAAAACAACCGTCAAAATGGGAAAGAAGTAAAACATTTACAATTTAATTTACAATAAATATGATTCTTTGAAATCTGACAAAAAGTCAGAAACAAGAAATAAAACTAGGCTGATATTTTTAGGACTACTTTGAAACACCTACACATTCGACAGAAAAACGCCAAACTCCCAACTCCAAAGGCAAAGCCTAGAAATTATAAATCACGGATACGACTAAATGATAATAAATGATGCATTGTAAAATGTACCAAAAATAGGAATGTGTTGGGAATAATGCAAATTTCTTAAAATTTTGCATCAAAATCTGGTAAACAGCGGAAATTTGTGCAGTCAAGTTGAATCTAGCACATGTGTCAGAATGAGAGAGAGAGAAAACGAGAGGGGAAGGGCTGCTACTAATTACACGCTCGTATAATTACTTTTTCATGCGGATGAATACTGAACATTTTATACTGTGGGGAAATCTGGAAGTTGATGCAAGTGTTGTGTCCTACAGCTCCGCTACGCTCAACATTCAACATTTTCAATTCAATTTTCAATCCTTCCGTCTTGATTTCATTTCCGTTTCATTTCGACTGTATACTGTACGCTTTTCCCACACTGAATTAGACAGACTGACTAGTTAAAACCAACATCCGACATCAGAATATCTGTAAAAGAACATTATG
>JABASP010000457.1:0-52793 GCA_019776565.1 Sminthurinus signatus
AAGAATTTTGTTCACTTTTTTAAGTAACGGGTCAGGTCAAAATAGGTCGAGGGTCATTCTAACATGCCCCACCATCTAAGTTGGGCCATCCTGATTAATTTGGTGTATTGAATGTTGTTGTGTGATTAGTGTGTCAAAAGCCTTTAGATTTTAAACATACGGCATTAGCAACTTATTCTTTTAGGTGGATTATTATATATTATGTCGAATGGCATGATGATGGTCGTATTATTGGGAACAAAGTGGGGAGGGATGAACCATTTTTTTATGATTATGCTTTGGGGAGGAAACAAGCTATAAGTTTCAATATGAATCTTTGTGATTTGAATGATAGAACGTCAATACGTGCATCATATAATATTATATATATAGTATATGTGTACAGAGAACTGTGATACATGTATATATATGCATGTGTACATATTTTCAAAAACAGCTAATAAAATATCCTTATGATGAAAATATATATATTACATATTACATGCTATTGTGAAAACAATCATGAGCAAATACGAACATCTTTTACAACCACCGCTAACACTGGCTCCTCTTTTTTATACTATGAGGAAGTTCTAAACATAAATATGCATACATTAAAGAAAGATTCATTTCATTTCAAAGAATTTTACCAATTTATCAGTTATGTTCTAGCTATGCCTCTTTTCTTCTTTTTTTTTTAAAATGCAAAATTCATCTTAGCTGTCAGCATGTAAATGTAAGAATACATCTGTCTAGTTTTTAAATAGTAAACATCATAATAATCTGACTTCTTGATAAATCTGTTTCTTTTCTACATCTCTCCCTCTCTCTCTCTCATCTTTTCTAAGTTAATGACAATAACGACGTTCGTTAGTTCAAATATCATTACCATCACAGCTACCTAGTTAGAAATTCTGACTTACTGGAATAAATATGCATACTATTGACTATTGGAGATATGCACACAATGAGCATTTCCATACAATAATGTAAAAGTAGGTATCCTACATTTGACTACCTAAGTGATAACACCAGCCATCGCGTACTCACACACAAAGTATCACACTAATACCATTTCTAACAATAATTAAAAAAGAGCGCCTTACAATTGAGGTCATTTAATTAATCCCCTGTTTGTTTTTTTAGTTGTCAATTATAAGTACATCGTTTGCCTACATAATACATATGTATCATTGTCTTCGATGGTTTAATCCAATCGAAGAAGTCGAAAAATTTGAAACTCAAAACATGGAACTAACGAATAATAAGCAGGTTACATGGTTTATGTTAATTACATATTTCTACCAACAGAAATAATAATAACAATTATTATTATTAATAACAGGAGCACAACGAATGGATTTTCAATATTAGTTGTACTAGAACAAAGATGTGCTAGAAAATATTGAAGAAAGATCTTTTAAAGTTCATACCTTTGTCGGAAGGAACACAAAAAAAGTTCATGTGAGTGTTGATTACTATTACACATTATATTAAAATGTCTTTATATACATACATGCAAACTTATGAATAGAGTTTTATTTTCTTCGACTTCTTCTTCTTCTTGAGGACTCAAATATAATATTAACCAAATATATTATATATGGCCGATAGATTCAAAAGAACTAAAGTAACCAATGATTGTCAATAGGCTTTCATTATTATTATTATTAATGATGATGATGAGCAACTGTAAAATGTCTGTATACATATAAAAAATATGAGGATACTGATGATGGCTGTACTACAAATTTTATGTCTATGTAGTACTGTAGAACCAAAACTTGTACGTATAATAATATTATGTGCACACAGAGTTGAGAGGGTGCCTACTGCCTACACATATCAAATAAATCTTCATTCAATATTATGTATACATACATATATATACATTATGCATATGATGTCTTTAGTATTACACCTTAGACCTACATAATATGTACATTGCAGAACATACTCATACACACACGCACAATATACCATTCAATATTCATTGGGCAATATTGTGTATTGTAACATTGTGTGTACAATCATGTATTTCATGTAGAAACGTTTTCTTTGTATAATAATAACAACACCTTTAGCCTGGTCGTGATTATAGCCACTCTACCTTCTATAAATTTATTTGATTAGCAAAGTAGTAAGTACTAGCATATTATTATGGTACAAAATACACTTGTTAAAAGTTAAGATGCAAAACTTTTAAATTTTTTATTCATTACTTACTCTATAATATGACAGGTAATAAAACCCGTACATTATGCACCTTACAACGATAAATTAAAAGTTTAGTAGTTGTTGAAATTAAAATGTCGACAAAAAATATGTAATGATGGTGATGATGATGATGATAATAATAATTATTATTATTATTACTGTTAAAATATTAAGTTACTGAAATGTAAAGATACAAGAAGATGAGTGAAGTATGATGTATGATGTGTAATCAAATTATTTCATCTGGAAAATCTCTCTCTCTCTCCTTCTCCTTCTATCTCTCTGTCTTCCTCTCTATACCTCTCGTTTTTATTGCTCTTCATGGAACACCATCATCATCATTATCATCATGGATGATGTTTGTTATTGATGCTGTTGCTGATGAAAACGATGCTCTTAAATTACATTCATTAGAATTATGAACATACTTTAACACACGGAGAATTCTACTACTCCTTTTTCCTGATGAAGGCGACCAATCTCTCTCTCTCTACTCTCTACTACTTTGCCCTTTCTCACTATGTATATATATGTATGTGTGTGCCTGATAAAGATGAAATGAATTCTCCTCAATTTGATAAACCTCTGTAATATAATATACATATATATATATATATATTTGTAATCAAGTTTTTGTTTGCAATGTGATAACGAGTTGTGCTAATGGGATTCTACATTTGAATGGAATGATTTGTAGTATATATAGTTATAATACTACTACTACTAATATAATAATAATACCATGTTATTTGACCAATCATCATCATTGGGTGAACGAGAAGAGACAGAGGAAATAGCCAGAATCAGAATACAAATTAGAGAAGGGAAAAAAATTTAAAAGAGGATATACTATTAATAATTATTATTATAGATACGATTATAATACAAATAAAAAAATAAATAATACATATGAAGCATAAATATTTATAATCTCTTAGGGCAATACATTAGGCAAACGCCCGCACCAGCTTTGTAATAATAATTACTATTATTATTATGAGTAATCAAAACTATATTTCAAGTTTGTACCGTTTTTCGGAAATTATCTATTATTTTTGCTTTTGTTAATTTACATAGTCAAAGTTCCATAATGAATCATTTTAGGCTAAAAATTGATTTTGGCATAAAATCTGAAAGTTTCAAATGAAGTATCTGGCCTCAGACTATTCTAATACATCAATTAAAATTACCTTTGTTGAAGTAAAAAAAAAGAAAAGGAAAAAGTATCGTATACACTATACACTTATGATTTGTTTGATTTGTCTCTTTGCCTCATCTCCCCTGCATTTTTGTATTTGTAGAAGCTTAAAGCTTAAATGACACAGAACAAATCATCTCCATTACACTATTACACATTAACAAAACATCTATGTCTTCTTCACTTCCCATGTAACAAACTTTTTATCATGATCAAAATTTCAACTACAGAGGCAAAATTAAAAAAAAAAAAGAAAAAAAGAGAGTAGATATATTATTGGGTACGTACCTGTTTTGTCATTTACGTGTTTGTCAATGGGTTAATATTCCTTGTTCAACTTTTAATTCTAGAATCTAGAATGATATAATCCCATGATTTTGGTGCTGACAAGATGAAATTCAATGTTGGTAGACTGTAGACTAATAACAAATGTATGAATATTATACGTTGCACACAGAATATTATGATGATCAGATCGAAATTCACAGTAAGTGTAATATTATTATTATATATATGTATTTTATAACTTTGAAGGGATTCGTTGACTCATGATCGAGTATAGGCAAGAAGTATATAATATAAAATATATAAGTACAGGCACAATCAAGTTATTATATAATCAATAATCATGATAATTAAATATTTCGACGGCACGAAAAATGGACGGGTCTGTCTTTCTTCTTTAATACGGAAGTTAATGTATCTTTTGATTTTGTGTATCTTCTTCTTCTTTTCTGTGTGATGTATAAATAATTAATAACACTATATGATTTTATCGTAAATACTTGGATGTTTTACTTGAACAATGTAAAATGTAATTATCATGTATATTTATCTTTTACAATCCAAAGAAAAAACACTGACGAACTTTTATTATTAAGTGATGATTTTGGGGGGAAAAACAACAACTCAATTAAAAAAAATAATAACAATTTCAGATAAATATAAACATTGTCGACAACAATCACTCACTGAATCGTAAGAACAAAAACAAAATAAATCTATTCAAAATATATCATTCTATATAAGGCACCAAAAAAAAAAGACACACACACACACTCACACAAAACCACAGACAAGAAAAAACCGAGAAATCTTGATTTTAGAGAAGTACTTATGACTTATGATGTCGTTTTGAATGGATGTACTCCCAAGTTGATATACTATTATTATACTTTTTGATAACTGTGGTTATTTAAAAATTTAATGTTGATTAAATAATACCAACTAAATAACAATGATAATAGCACTTTTTCTTTCTTTTCTGAAAAAATATACACACTATAGAGTATAGAGGGAACGGAAAGACCGAGAGAGAGAGAGAGAGAAACACACGTCTTGTGGGACAGAAGTCTAAAGTTAAACTGAATTTCAAATGATATGTTACAAAAACTCAGATCTACAGCCAAACAGTGTTCGGCTGTAGTCTGTGTTGAATATCTATAAATCTATAAATCCATCTTCTACTTCTTTCCATCGATACTTTCATTTCGAGTCTTATGTGAATTCTCTACTCCCTTTTTTTTCAATAATAATAATAATAATTCTTATTATTAGTACTGTCATTTTTTAAATTTTTATATATATTTAAGTACACAATGTACGTATATATTATACATACAACAATAAATGGTAGGTATATTGGGTAAATACTAAGTACTTTAACTTATATTTCGAAAGGTCTTTTCCCCCTTTTATTATATTTTATACAATTATTTTTGAATGAGAAATGTTCACGAAACCATAATGTATAATGTATATTATGTATATATATTCATTTTTATGCTCACACACGACTCATTTAAGATTCATTTTCTCTCTCGATATCGAACTGTTTTGCCTGATATGTGTGTATTCTGACCAACACTGGGAAGAGAGGCTGGGACTTATTTTGTAAACGCCTCTATATCTCTCACAACTTCTGATCTTCTTTCTTTCTTTCTTCGTACATTATGCATTCATGTGAATACTATATATCTATTATCTGTATTATACTATCTTTGCTACATTTGTTCCATCTGAATATCTGAATACAATATCTACATAAATATATATATGCTCATGATTTAATTGACTAGACGTAAAATGCAGATGACGAAGAAAGTATGTATGTATACATGCAAATTTTACATACATTAAAAGTACATACTCATATACTTACAGATACATTATTTCTTGATGCGTCTTCAACTTGATCTAGTCATCATCATCATCATCATCATGCTAGACAGAATTTTGGCTCTACATTCAATAATATTATATGATTTTGATGAAGACGAAAGGGAATAAGACGAATGCAAAAAACTCTATGCATATAATATGTATACATATATATATATATAGTGTGTACAAATTATACATTCACAAGTATGAAAAGTATTAAAATAATATTATAATGTACAGCAAAAAAAAAAGAAGATGTGACGAGAAGAACCAAAGATATAATAATAATAATATGTCATGTCATATATTGAGAGTATCAGACGATTTTCTGATGCTCTTCTTGCAACTTTCAATCCCAAGGTTTACTAACACATGTAAGTATATAGTATATAATATAGGCACACTCTATTTGTTTCTACAATATATATTATGACTGTATGTATACACATAGTACCTATATTTTGTAATAGGGATACACGTGTATATTATATAATATTATAGTAATTGTAGATATTTCGGTAAAATAATATTGTATGTTTATATATAGGAGGAGAGAGAGGAGGACGAGATGATGATGATTCTTTTTTTTATGATCTCTTGTAATGTAACACCCTACTTTTCACACTGCTAATACATTACTGTACACATTTGTATACTCTCTATTACATATTATAGCATTAGAAGAAGAAAAGAGAATACAAACACTCTTACTATACAGAGATGCATATTATTATTATTATGTCTAAATATTTTACCATCTTAAAAAACAAGAAAACGGAGAGTACTTAATAATGCTACTGTGTGCTGGAGTAGATTTTTAGATGTGAGATTTTTTATGTTGAAACGAATACTCTGACTGGCTCATTTGTTTGTCTCTTTCTTGCCGTTTAATAATACTACTAATGTACTAATGTGTACTAATAATAATGATAATAGTATCCATTGGGAGTTAATAGTTAATGTTCAAACAATATAAATGGTATGTACTCGTAAAAAAAATCATAACAATGGAATGATAGAAAGACAAAGCCCAAAGTCTCTCTCTCTCTCTCTCTCTCTCTCTCTGTCGTCTGTATTATACATGGATATAGGTTGAATATGTAGCCATTTTTATATTCTCATTCTTGTATCTATTATTATTTATTATATTATATATATTGTGATTATTATTAGTAAACTATTGCTCGATCGTTCACACTATTATTATAATATATTGTATACTATTGTTATACATACATTACATGATCACACAAGGTTGTGCAGGATGGTATTGGCAGTTTTTTTTATGTCAGTTGTCACTATATAAGAAGTAAATATCAAATAAGTGTATGCACATAATGATAAGTAAATCACATGTATCATATAAATGTACATAAATTTTAGTCAGTTATTTTATTTTAAGCTCTTATTTAAGCATGACCACCTTTCCATTTCACCAGTTCTCTGACTGTTCGTCTGTCTATCTATCTATCTACAATCTACCATCTACCACATGTATATCTACCATAAATATATATATAATTATGTATTTTAGTACATTTGTACATGTTTGTATGGTAAAAGATGTTAAAACGAACAATATTTTTTGTTAAAATGTCTCTTTGGAATATATAAGTACATTTATGTATGTTATAGCTTACAGCAAAGGGAACTAGAACTAGGGAAGAAAGGGTTTTTACTGCAGTTTTCTTTTGTAAAAGAAAGATCATCAACATGACGATAATAGTTCTTTTGCAAAAAGAACCCAGTAAACACATAATATATTATGCACTTATGGAAAAGTAGACACTAATACTAAAGTTATATTATAAACCGAAATAAATAAACTTTTTTTTGTTTCTTTTAAACAGTAGAAAATGAAAAGTCCAAAATGAAGAAAAAATCAGATTGGATGGACGGAAAGAGAGGAGTATACAGATCCCTTTTAATTCTTTGTTCATTTTTCTCTTGAAAAGTATGTAATATATAAATAGATTTAAAAATGTCATGTAAGTACACACAAAAATTTAAAGTGTTTCTCTTTCTATAGCAGAATGTCTGATTTGAATTTGGTAATTTATAGGACTGAATCTATACATGTATATGTACATATACGTATATTATCCATACTCCATACAAACATTTATCTACTTGCATGTATATTGTATATTGTACATACATGCTCATTTACCTATGTATAGTTATTTGAACTGCATGCTTTGTGGTACGTTTTAAAACAGTATAGATGCATATTATACACGAGTTATATTAAGAGAATGAACATAAGAAAGAAACTGTCAAGTATTTTAGTACTTTAATAGCTAACAACGATTGGATATTGGATGGTTTTTTAGTGGTATAATAAAAAAGGACAAGACTTTTCTCTCTGTCTTTTCCTCTGTTTTGTATATATATATATATATATATATATGTATATAGATGGATTTTCTCATCAACTCAAAAAAGTTAAGGTAGACTAAAAATAAACCTTGTTTCCGAAAGGGGAAAAAATATAAATGTTTCTGGTTATTGGTTGTGGAAGAGCTATTTAGATTTTTTTCCCCTTTTAAACAGAATCATTTCAGAGACTACGACTTGTGAAAAATCAACTTTGTTAAAGGAAAGAAGAGAAGATAGAGAGAGAGAGACGGAGGAAAAATGTCCTTTTACTCAGATAATACACAGATACATATATGGATCCAACAACGTTCATCATCCTTCTACTGTAGTATCTATCTGTCTGTCTCAACTAATCCTCTTTCATGAATATATTTACCTACAAAAACCTCTATCTATATATCCTACATATATATATATATACAACTCTTTTGTCTTTTACATATTATAGTCCTCCTACCTACTGAATTAGAACGTCTAACGTATGCTTGCTCCTCTCTCTCTCTCTCTCTCCCTCTCTCTCCTCTTCTGTTCCTTTCTTGGTCTTCCTGTATTCTTTTCCCTCTTCCATCTATAATCTATATATGATGTGTATGTAGTATGTACATATATTATTATGTATGAACCAACATCTTACAGTTTGGACATTGACCTACCACCATCAGTTCCCAATTTCCAATGAAGTGATCATTATCATAAATTTGAATCATATATGCACATAATATAATATAGTCCTTTTTGCCTCATCTTCCTTCTTTTATTCTTATTTCTCTTCTCCTTTCCCAAACAGAAGCTTTAAGTTTTAAGTTTTAAGAGAGGTAGTCGGAATTCCCTTCATTGTTGCTTTTAACATTTCATCTATTTATGGGCACCTGAAGTATGTGCATGGTCCCTCTTATTCTGACAAAAGTTTTCCTAAATTAGAAAAAAAAACTTGTAAGAAAAATTCTCAGAATGTTGAAGATGGTAAAATATCTTCACTCACAACTCAGAACTCACAAGGATCTCAAAATTGAAACCTTTACCTAAAATGTGTAAAGAAATACTGCCAACCTAAACAGTAAATAGAGGAATATGTCATATTATTATTATAATTAATAATAATCAGTAGTATAATATAGTATGTTATATATTATGGTACAACAATGTATATTTTTCTTAATTTTACAATTCCTCGTATATAAGAACGGCACAGAGATGTGTATGAAATGTATAAAAAATCGTAGAAAATACTGAACAATTTCTTTTTATTGTACATGACATAAACCATAAACTTGATTTATATACATATAACATATTATTATGTACATCATCCATCATCTCATAATAGGATGTCTATTTTTATATCAATATTTTGTACCATGTGACCGGTTTCTACGATTTATAATAGTACAACAAGAGTAATTTTGTCATTGTATATTTCTGATAAATGATATATTTTTACGTTGTACATAATAATGCTCATGTATATTTTTGTATTTGAAAATATTTTCAGTTGATTGAAACAAAATATGTATTGTATATTGTATCCTAAAAAAGGTTGAAAAAAGGGAAAAAATATTCTGGCTGCTATCATGTAAAAAAAATCATACTTGTAGATTAGGTTTAGTATAATATATTTCATCCTAAAGCTTCTCAAGATTATATAGTGAATAGTGGTCAGTGGTCACTTAATTTATTCATATAGAAAATAGAAAGTAATCTTTTAATATTTTCATCGCAAAATTTATGTATATACATGTATTTGTACATATTATCCACATGATTTTTACGGATTCAAGATAAGAAAATACTTGAGCTCTGTGGATTATCCGTGTATCGAAATTCTTTAATTCTAAATACATTAATAATTGAGTCATGCCTGTACATTTGATGTTCTTGTTAATGTACATAGTTAATAGTTACGTACAAAAGTAATTTTGGGATTACGAATACATGGGAAATTCACATAGGTATTTGTATTGTAAGAAAAAGGCATACTGTACAATGAACTATATACATAGGGTATGTTGTATGTATGATAATCAGACTTTGATTATTGATTATAAACACGTTCATATATGTATACATATACATATCTATTATCTACTAACCATTAATAATTAACAATGTTCTCTTAAACCCAAAAATATAAAACTATGGTTACAGCTTTAGTACAAAGACCAATTCTTACGTTTAGATGGATAAAGGAGAACATTTGTCGTGGTCTTTGTAAAATGTTATCACTTTATAGCGGTTTGATTCTTTTCTAATAATTTGGCATAACATTTATGAGGAAATGTCCCAACTCCTTTTCGTTTTTCGTTCTTTGTGTTGTTAGTTTCTTCTTCAAAGTTGATTATTTTTTGCTGTTGATTTTTGTGTGATGAGGAATGGATAATAAGACAAAACGGATGACGATGAGTTGTCTGTATGTATATATACATATATTGTGGTGAATTCTCATGACCATTTTTTATACTGTGTTAAGACAGTATAATGCCTATTGGCTAATGGTCACAGGGTGATTCCCCCAACCACTTTTTTTGACCATCAGAACACATCCTGTTGATAACATCTTTGTGTAGTAGTGCATATGTAGTACAGGATTTTGCTTACATATTATGCAAAAAATTCAATTCTCTCTCTGTATGTTTGTTGCTTGTTAATGATCCGTTCTTTGGAGTTTGATACAACTAAGACACGATGTACAACTCGTATTTACCAGAAAATATTTTTGTTATTTGAAAAATTGGCAGTAGCATCTGTGGACCAATTCAATTTATAAGACAACAGTAGTAGGAAAGTGCAATATAAATGCCATTCGTATAATGAATCAAAGTAAAATTCTTGAAATTAAATGTGATCTTGGAAACACAATCCTCATGACAAAGTTTAATTCAATTTGATTCAATTTTTTTTGTAAAAATTTGAAAATTGAAATTCATTATTCATTAGTATAAAAATGGAGGATTTCCAGTTTATTTATTCAATGTTTTAGCAGATAAATTTCATAGCTGAGTTTTGCATGAAGATACAGGAAATTGAACTGAGAGAATAAAGAAAATAAAAACCTATATGTAACGCTCATGTCTCATGTTTCATGTTGCTTGGAGGTTTATTGAGTTATGGAGAATAAATTAATATACATTTATTTGTTGGTCGTTCGGACCGTACATATGTACTTATGCTCTAAACTTTTTGAATTCTGATACTCTACTCCATGGGCATGGAGTTATGTGTACAGTGTACAGTGTACCCGCAGTCAAAAGTCAAAAGTAACACGAGGATTCTCCATACCATTTTATCATGAAAACCGCACGTTGAGGAAAATTAATCAGAGTTGTTTCACCACGTTTTCATCTTTTATCTGCATCATTTCCTCTTTACTGCTTTACCTTTTAGACGTTTCATTTTTTCTCCTTTTGTCAGCAGTAAATACTATACCTACTATCTACATTCTACATTGGACACTGTACACTGTACATTGTACACATATGTACGTCGTGTGCTGCACTGATAAATAGTTGGTGGTAAATTCTTCTTACTTTTTGAGCCCATGGCATATCTAATATATTGTATTCATTACGCAAAGTCTACATTACAATTTAGAAACATAACACACAGTTGAATGTTGAATAAAAAGAGCTGAGATATCTACGTTCTACGTACATGTACAAGAGATATTATTATTTATAAGAATAAGATGGGAGCGACAGGCAGTCACATATTATAGACAAACGTATAATATATACCCACAACCCACAGTCAATTTTCCTCCGTGCCTCTGTAATAATTTATTTATGAATTCTCTGTACACTAGAACTTCTAGAAGTCATAAGCTGTCATCCTCATTTCTTGCTTTTGTATCGCATGTACATAAATATAAATATACATATTACATAGTATACATACATATATTTGTGGATTGTGGACGTAAAAGACAGCAGACGAGTACCACGTATAAAAACGTACATTTACCGCACACCGCACGGAGAACCGAAAATATCTAGAACACTCAATTCTACTTCTTCAAATTTCCAATTCTCAACATTCAACATTCAATGCTCAATACTCAATACATAAAGCCCATTCATAGGAGACCGTATACCGCATACAGTGGGTATTATGTGATTTATGTAGATATTACTCTTGTGTGTTACATGTTGGACTCTTTACTCTGTACTCTACACTCTATGCTCTACGGATTACGGATACAGTTCATTGAATGCACAAGCATTCTTATTCTGTCTTACCTGCATTACTATTTGATATTTGTTTGTGGATTGCGGACAGCGGACAGTAGGAAAGAGTTGCTGAAGTCAACGTTGATCAACATACATGTATGATATAATATTTTCTTTCCCTATCACAAAGAATAAATACATAATGGACAAGAGAGGGACATCATGCCGGTCACCAAATATCAAATATCAAATACCCGTCTTTTGCTTTATATATTTAGATACATATGTACCTACACGCATGTTAGTTGTGTGTCTTGCAACTTGAATAGTATCTTTATAATATTATGTTCTTCTCATAGTTGTTTTCCACAATTGGTAGTCGATGAATGACATTCCCGAGAATCTCATGAAGATCCCAAACTTACCTACAATACATGCATATTATTATGTACAATGTACAATGTACAGTGTACAGTGTACAGGTAATAGATAAACAAAGCAACTTATATGAGCTTTATTTGTATTTTAATGGGTAACTTGTACACAAAGTAAAACAAAGATTCATATGTCACAAGGGTTTTGAATGTGAAACGAGGGAGTAACTACAAAATGCAGGACTTGGAACTTGTTATGCATTATTCGTACTAAAATAATTAATAGTTTCCCCCTGCATATATATATTGTGGAAATTGTCATATTATGCAGCTAAATATCGCCTTTACCAAACTTTAACAAAAGGGTCATTAAATTTATATAAAGATGATTCTACTTTATTCTTTATTCATGCAACTGTTTCATAACAAAATAATCATAATAATATTGACTTGGGCGGTCAAATTACCATGTCACAAAAATCAAGACTAATTTAACATTAGTCAAAAGTATATGAGATGTACAATAGTACTTTTTTGCTTTTATGCAGAAACACAATCAATTTCAAACCCTATAATATTTCATATTTACTCCTTTAATTGATTAGCAACGACATGCATTGTGGATCTGAGCTTGGAAAATTAATTGACAACGGTATTACAATTTACAATTGGATACCAGATACAAGGTAATATCTTTCTATTCTTTCTTATCGTTTATTAAGTTCATAGTTCATACATAATTTATTTGAATACTGTTTTTGCAAGTGCATGAAAGAAACAATTTAACCACAAAATAAATAAAGTATACATATCCCATATCCTATAGCAAATCCTTTATCCTTCATGTACAATGTACAATGTTCAGTATACAGTTGCAGATAATACTTTATTTTTCCTGATTGTCTCCTTTTAGAAGCTCTATTGAAGTACAATAACGCACAAAAATTGATAATGTTATTTGTCAACTTTTTGAGTCTTATTTTCTCATCGGTAGGAAGTGTATCTGCTTATTGTTTATTGAACTGATACCGTTTGTACATCATGTTTCTTGTATGATAATGAAATATTCTTCATACCTACAGAAACTATAGCGGTCTAGTTTATTTATAATTTATAGTTTTAATTGCAATATAGTTGATAATTGATAATGTATTATAGTTTATAGTCATACACTTTACACTATACAAGCTTTTAAAAGTGTTACACATAAACGCTGTATAAAATTTTACAGGAACAAAAAACTGAGAGTGACCAACAAAAACAGTGTTCAGTGTCCAGCGTCTTACAACTTACAATGTACAAGTGCACCGGAAAAAAAGAGAGAAAAGTGTATCCAGAACCCACATGAAGCGATGCATTTCTACTTTCTACACACAATGACTACACAAAGTAATGCATCTGATATCTGGCGTACCTATAAAAGCTCATATCTACTCTCTATGCACTATGCACACACAATACACATTGATACACACATATAGATAAATACTACGCTACGCAGTATAAATTAATATCTTTGATATCAAAACCAAAAGGTAAATATTGTAATCGGTTTATATTGCAGTTTGTATCACCTTTATTTTCTAAACATATGTACCATACACCATACAACATATTATAACATGTGATAATTTTAATACGATTTTTCTTTACAATTTACCATGCGTATGTATAATGTATAGTACACAGTATAAAATATTATACAGTCCTTTTAACAAGTTCACATGATGATAGAATTCATGCTGACATATTGCATTTTGCGTCCCTACTGCCAAATACCTAATACTACCTACAAACACGCATGAACATTGAACATGGACTGTCGGCAAATGTAAGGTCTGATGTCTGAGGACAACGTGTAGGTAGTAGGTACATGAATAACACTGCATAATAATGTGCATAATTGTAACAGTACAAGTTGGAAGTTACACATGTGCTGGTTGTTGGTTCTTATAACTTATAACATATAAAATAACATGTGTATTTAATACTTAATACGAATGCGTGAATGTAGTGTGGATTGTGGTGTTGGGTATTTTCACATTTTGATATGATGTGAGTCCACTGTCCACTGTCCACGTTTTGCAAAATTACTTTATACTTTATATGTATAAAGCTGATACTCCTGTTCACTTACCATCTTTTTATCATGTATACATTATTACACTTTATACTATATTCAAATTCCGTATAAGACCCAATCACAAGATACAAGATGATATGACTTGATTTAGAGCAAGTATTCTCATTACCAACAACACAATATTCGTGTGTCATTAGTCGTTAGTCTTCTTACATGTACAATGTACAATGTATACACTATAAGTTATAAGTCCATCCCTACTCAAACATCACACAATGATTACAAACCGACAATATAATAAATGGCGCTTTGGATCAAAAATAATTACACCTCAGATTTTAACGAATCATGCACCATTCGAAAGAGCGCATCAAAATTAGTCGGGATCATGCTTAGGTTGGGCAGGATCCGGGCATTTGGGGCCTCAGGGCACCAAAAACCGCGGAGCCAAAGCTCGGCGGGTTTTGATCAAATTTTTCGGAACTTGAATGTTTTGTCAATGGGTTTTGGCTATTTTCTAAGCCCCGATTTTGAGTTTTAGCGGAAAAAGAATTTGCCGCACCGCGGCAGGTTTATTTTGCTAATTGTACTCTAGGTATCATAGCCGATTTAGTAAAGAATGATTTAATCATGAAATAGTGAATTGCCGATTGAAAACAGCAAACGCACCGCGGGTCAAGGAGCACGCAGTGCGAACTTGTATACTTATATAATATTAGATATTATGCACAGAAATGTGATTTCCACCATTTATAATCGCCTGTGTACCACAAATGTATTATGTATGTATTGTATCTATCGAGTGATTCCTGAGTAGTACAATTTTCCAAGTATTGCACACATAGTAATGTGTGTGAATTCTTCTGCAGGTTTCAAAGTTGAAATATACGCACAGGCCGTCGGAAACTTGACTGCAAGGTTGCGGATTGTGTATCGTAAATAGTATAAGATATAAGATATATTGTAATACATTGTAAGATAACTTGTACCACAGCAAACAGTGATATGCTCAATACCCAATACTCAATTCACAATTCACAAGTAGTAATAACAATAAAGAAATAATAAATAGATATCAAGCATGCACGTAAACATGCACCTATTTAGGGGACCCACATACACAGCAAATTTTACACCGCATAATATAGTACTACAAAAATGTTAATGAAAAGGGAAAAACAGAGCTATCTTCTTTCTTTTTTTTTACTTTTTACTTTCAGATAAACCGAGGCATTTAGTTTTTACCTCAACTCTTTTCCTCTTACTTGGAAGTATATGTACGTATAATTTAAAAGTAGTTTCGAGTGAATTGTCGTTGTGTAACTAATTATTGTTTTTTTTTCACAAGCACAGTAGAACAAACTCTATGAACCCTTTCATATTCATATGAATGCAAAAGTTGAGTGTACGATATTATGTATATTATTTACATTGCTTAGACCATCGGATTCTCTACCAAATACAAATATCCAGGACATTCTTCAATGCTTTCGGTTTTGTGTCCATCAGTGATATACACACTGATTTAAAAACTGATCATTTTACATGGATTATGATTTTTCATGGTTTATAATTCTCTTCTTCTCACACTTATTGCATAACGTGTACATCGTGTAATTGTTTGGGTGCACAGTGCACAGTGTACATTGTACATACTATTAGCTATTAAATAAAATAGAACTTGAGAATGAGGAAGACACAAGACGAAACAAAAAAATTAAATTTGAAGACAAACTCTTTGTCCACCATGAATCATAATGTAATATATATTCTATAGACAAAAGGGATTTAAAATACGCATAGAAAGCAAAACTTTGATGAGACGTAATGTACAAAGTACAAAAGTATACAGTACAAATAAATATATACAAGACAGAAATGTGTACAAAATAAAAATACATGGTTACATGGCATTGTACATTTATAAAAAGGAACATGACATTACTGTATCCGTTTGGTATAAAGTATAAAGTAAAGAGTAGAGAGTAGAAAGTAGAGAGCTGCCCGGGGAAAAGCATCAGAAAGGAAGAGAAACGAAGAGCACCAGAGCATCACGTATGATTACGCTAGGGAGTGAACTGGAAAAGTAAAAAAGCTAAAAAGCCATGAAAGGAGTAAGGCTTTCTGTAATGTGTACGTACTACGTACCTTTTAGGTATCAATGCATATATTGGAGAGAGTAGAGAGGAAAGGAAGCTACACAAAAGGACGCTTTCATATATATATGAAACGATTCTCCTTCTTTTTTACTGTCTCTCTTTCTCTCTCTCCGTGTGTCTCAGTCTCTACCGTTCACGACAACGTATCCTGGAGCCTGGAACAGTTTTATAGATTCAAGTATTGATTATTAGCCTTTTTATATTCTCATGGCTTGATTTTGCTCTCTGCGTGTTGGAAAAAGTCTGCCTCTTTCTCTGTCTGTTTCCCTCTCTCTTGCTCTTGCTCTCGCTCTAGTCTCTAGTCTCTAGTCCAAGCTCTCCAATACCTTTCCTTCCAAACGTCCACTTACGTCTACAATCTACACTGTACACTCTACACTCTACACAGATATCTGACTAGAAGGTTCTACGTTCTACAATTCGGATCGAATTGATACTTAACTGTGTCCAGTGTCCAGTGTCCAATGTCCAATGTCCAGATATTACATAAAAAATACAAGAGAGTCCCAACTCCAAAGTCGGGAGAGAGAATCTACCGTCCATGGAGTATACATATAAATACATAAAATGATAATGATGACGATGATAATACATAATATCAATAGACAGCGAAAGCGCGTACACAATAATACAAATACAATAAAAGATGTTCAATGTTCCACGTACAACGCAATCTTCAAAAAATATGTATACTTATCTCTTATCTCCGTATTCTGTACGCCGTACTCCGTATGATAGGTATATTTACATATGTCAAGTAAAAAAAATATATATATATATAATAGTAATAGAGAGACAACTCATCATCATGTCAATACTCCAATAGTCTACTCTTTTTTCCACCAAATCTCTTATTGGGATTTGAGATCTGACGAAAAATCTCTCATACAGAATGAAATTTACATTTCCATATTCCATATACATAATAACTAATAACGTTGATGTACACTCTCGTTGTATATAGCATATAGCGTATAGTCTGTATATTGCTAAGCCCACGACGTTCTATCTAGAAAATGCATAGATGTTAGATATGAAGATATGAAGACTAGGTGACGACTAAGAAGAAGGAGAAAAATACAGAGATATCATCAAAGTACCTATGTACAACTGGGAAAGAAATGGGACGAGAAAAAAAAACCTGCATCAAGAGTAAAAAAATATACAGTAAAAATAAAATGATTCTGCTGTATCTCAACATATTGAGCATACACATATATAATATATACATTATACATATTACATATGCCAGGTACAATAGAGTGTGCTTTGTGCTTTGCTTATTACACCAGCACACTAGGCACTAGGCACTCTGGTGCTGTTTTGTGTTTTGTGTAGGTTTCTCTCCAAACTCCAAACGTAGTTACTCTCATACATAACACATACATACATACATACCATACACAGATCTTGCGCTAGCCATTTTTTTCAGTCAGTTTCTAGTTTCTACGCTCAATAGTATCTCTCTCTCTCTCTCTTTATTCTCTGCTCTCTAGTTCTCTCAGCTCCTCGCACAAAAAACAAGACTTTCTTCTTCTCCTTCATCTTTCCTCTTTCTCCCTCTTTTCCTTCGTCTTGACTCTCCATTGGATGAAACTCAAAGCCGAGTCACAGTCTATAGAATCAAGACGACGGCTACAAACTAAAAACTCTCACACACACACACACACACGTCAAAAAATAAAGAGAACGAGATTTTGCAGATATCTGGCTCTGGCTGCTCCATTCGTTCGCATGTATGTACAATGTACATGTGTGTGTGTGTGTGCGTGTGTTGGGTTGTATGCTGTATGTTGTGTGTGCACACAGTTTCAAATCAGAACCTTTACCTAAAAAAGCTGCTAGATGTAGAATGTAGAATGTAGGATGTAGAATGTAGGATGTAGGAGAGTAAAGTTATTATACGACTCAATGCTCAATGCTAGTCAGTTCTAGCGAGTTCTATAAATCTCTTAGATTTTCTTTCCATTTTCTCTACAGAATTCAGGTAGGGCATGCAAGGGAAATATAGAGAGACGCGAAATCTCCACAGTGCAAACACACGTCTAAAAGTTGACTCCATGCTCCCTGCGTATTGCATATCCACTGTATGTGTGATGTATGTAACACAGATGTTGGATATATAAATCCATATAAGTATCAGGACATGCATATCCATATAATAATAAACTCTCGGTCCAAAATTCAAACTCTAGCACAATATACACGTGTTTTTATAGTGAAACTTTGTACTTTGTACTTTGTGAGTCTGATGTTGATTGTAGATGGTAGATTGTAGGAGTAGGATTTGGTACAAAAGAAATGTTTTATATCTGCAGAGAGTTGACTATATGACTAGAGGATCGAAAACTCTCTCGCTCTTGTTCTTTCTCCTTTTCCTCTTTCACTCTCTTTTACTCACTCGTTCTCCATTCTCCATTTTCCATTTTCCATTCTCCATTCTCCGTAGTGTTTTTCTCTCCCGCGTCTCAGGTCTCAGAGAGACGACTATTGATCTTCTCTAGATGGGCTTTCCGCACGTGGATGAGAAGAAAAAGAAAGAGAGAGTAGGAGACGGTGTGCATAGGTGAGTGAGTGAGTGAGTTGAATCCATGCAATCCATGCAATCATGCGACTAGGACTTTCGGGTATGACTATACTGTGAGATTGAATATAATCTATGTATGAAGATATATTATGTACATAGTACATGGAGAATGGAGAATAGAGAATACAGAATCGAAAATATCGAGAGAGTGGGAGAGAGAGAGAGAGAAAGAGAGGAAAAAGAGGAAGGGAGAGACCAGAGGCACAAGGCACCGGAGTCAGCTTCTGTTCATCAGAGTTTTTGACTCCCCTGATTATTATCATTATTATTATTATTACTGATATCTGGTTTGGTATGACTTTCATCATCTATCCATCCATCCATCCATCTATCTATCTATCTATCTATCTATAGCTTCCTTGTAGGATGAATATGAATGTGATGACTTTGGAATGGTTGGATGAAACTAAAGTCCATTGGGAAGTTCTCGTCGTTCCTGGATCCAGCATACATTTTCTACACGGTACACAGCTAACTAGGTTTCTACAATCTAAAATGTAGAATCTAGAATCTAGAGAGAGAGAGAGAGAGAGAGTAGTCTGTGATCCGTAAAGAAGTATCCTCATTTCTTATAGGCATATGATTCATATAATGGATGATGATGACGGCTATAACTGACTGTGGATTGCAGATACTTTTCTTGTGTCTATATGCACGAACACTATTATGTTATTATTATTATTATTATTCTCCTGTGAATCTTGCCACATGTATGTAAGATGTATGATGTATGATGTGTGTTTATATCCACTATCCACATTTCTGACGATCCTTTTAGCATTCATCTATATACATTTGTTTTTCGTTATCCTCGAGAAACTTGATTTCATTCCCACATTCTCGTCCTCATCATCGTCATGATCGTCATTATTATTATTATATTATTATTATCATCATGAGCAACAAGAACATCCCATTTCACCTCACTCCTCTCTCCTCTCTCTGTATTCTCCCAAATGATAGTAATAATGATAAACTAAGTGTTTGAATATTTTCATAATAAGAATTTTATGATTTCTCATTTTCCTCTTCTTCTCCTGTCTATTTTGAATATAGTTTTATTTTTTTTAACCGTTTATTTGAGATAAAATATGAATATGAATATGAATATGAGGAATGTGATGGTTAAAAGAATAAAAAGAATAGGCACATGACAGACGCAGACCTTAGACCTCAGACGTTGTCAAATTAATATACATAATATATTTAGATGATAATTAATAATACAGCATTTAAAAAGTTGTAAAGATTAGAGATTCACATACCAAAAGACTCAAAACTCAAAAGACAAGACTCAAGACTTGATATGTTTTGATATATGGCAGGCATTTGGACGTCTATAAAGTAAAGACAATAGATTTTTCATTCTGCATAATACATAATGCATAAATTATACAAAAATTATGTATAGCACCTTTGTACTTGAATGGGAACAACTCACTGTGTCCCTGATTTGATCAGCGTTGCATTTTTGCATAGCCTATTTCTTTCGCATATTCAAAGTACAAAGTACAGCGATCTTTAATATTCATAGTACATGTAGCGCTCACAATTTACAATGTACGTGTACAGTACACTTTGCGAGTTTCAGTTTTACTGTCTTGTCATCTCATTAATTTGGAAGGATTTTTCTGATTTTCTTTTGCTGTTCTCATGAATCTAGAATCTAGAATCTACAGGACCAAATCGTGCTTGAAATTTCGAACCTGTAAAAAGTCAAACTACAAACTACAGACTATTGAGAGTTTTTGCAACCCTCTCCAGCTTTGTCCAGCATGGTACAATACTAAATACTATCCTTTACTTATAAAAAAACCCAGCCCATGTACTAGGAGACTAAAAGGACACACAAAAGCAGATCCCGTACAAACTGTACTGACTTATCCTCCCTTTGGATTATCTTTTCATGCTCAGAGTTTAAAGCTTAAAACTACGTTATATGTTATATGTTATACACAGGGTTTAAGTAGCATCATCTATCCGCTATCTACATATTATTCAACACGCAGATAACATGCCTCGAGAATCGAGAATCGAGGATCGAGAATATGGGAAACAGAAGCTTGAAGTATGAAAGAAGAGTTCATTTTTCTTCTTCCATGCATAAATAATATTAGTTGTAAGTTGTAACAGTAAAACACACACACATACACACAGGTATATGCTAGAGTATTTCTCAATATTCAATATATTCAACATTCATCACTCAATACTCAACATACCTCTATGCTACCTATTACTTGGCGTGTATCTTCCTAATCAGTTGCTATTTGTCGCTCTTTTTTCTCTGCCTCTGCGTCCTTCTTCTTGCTCTATTTGTAATTTTGTCTCTGCTGTCCTTTAGAGAGAAATAAGCTCCATGAGGAGATTTACTTACCTCTCATAGGGAAACCTTACCTTTTCCAATTCGTTATTTAATTATAAGACGCTAGGAAAAAACAGAAGAGTATATGTAGGTGGTATTAAGTATTAAGAATCCTAATAATAATACAAAAAACACAAAAGAAGAAATGCATGGGTTCATACTTTATACTTTTTATACTCATGCCTGTATTCTGTATTTACATGTGCCGCTTATCATCATTATAGTTTATAGTACTTTGACTATAGGAATCTGAAAAAACCAAAAAAGAAAGAAAGAAAATTGACTAGTGTAACATGTACTTGCACTTACTACTACTACTACTACTACTATACAGTTCAAAATTCAAAGCATAAATTCTTTCTGTAGATAGTAGATACCAAGGAAAAGATGTCTCATAATATGTGTATGTATACCTATCATTCTCATTTGATAGATACTTTCATGAGTATCAAGTACAAACTGTAGAAATTTTCTTTCAAATAATCATCTCCCTTTCAGTTTTCAGCACACAATGCCAAATGCCAATAAATATAAGATAAATGTAAGCGTAAGGTATAATATACATGATGTTATTTTATATTATTATTTACTCTGAAGGGAATACCTGGAAGTGAAAAGAATGAAAACTTTTTTAATGCTAGTAAAAAAAAATTAAAGATAAAAATAAAGAGAGGATATATTATTATGATATCATTTCATACTTTGGTATTCCTCTTGATATGTACTGTGCGTTATGTATTATGTGTGTACATGAAATAATCTGTAAAATATTTTTTATTGATGTGCGGATGCAGATGACAAAGTGAGGGAGAGAATCATTCAGAATAACTCTTCTGAAAAAGATTGGCTTTTATCTATATTTGCACAAACAACAGACCAGCGTACATATCGACCATGTCCTTTATCTCTCTCCTAGTATCCTTTCCTTCACACACAATACAACACACACAACACACAGTCCGTCGACGAGATGAACGATGAACGATGGACGCTGAGAGGAGAAATATCATGTAGATAGATATAAATTACACGTACGTTTTTGAGATACAACAAATATGACTGATTCTGCTCAAAGCTCAATGTACATTTTATATTGGATGTAGACACCATTCATCACAATTATTATTATTATTATTACTTTTAGTATTATTAGATCTCACGTATATCCTCCATCATTTATGTACTTGATCTCTCTTTAGCATTTTACAAGAGGTTGACACTTTTTTTTATTTTATTCCTGTACATGATACTGATATGGATACTTTGATACTCTGATGATGCTTACTCTTGCAACTCTTTTTTTTCTCCATGTATCAAATATCATGTATCTATCACGAATATCATAAAGCTATGATCCATAATAGATGAACAAACTCACATCATCACCAACGTAATCTTTTGTTATTTACTCATTCATTGATATTGAATTTATTTTGATTTGTCAAAAAAAATAAATATGAAATATTAAATCAGTTTGGTGGGATGATGTGTTAACTCTTCACTCTTCAGCAATGTACAATGTACCGTCTAGAGTCTAGAGGCTAGAGTCACAAGACTAATGTCAACGATGAACGAGGTGTGACAATTCAACTTGTGTACAGTGTACAGTGTACATAATATAATGTATATCGTAAAGAGCAAGTAATTACATACTGTGATTACTGCTGATGCGACGACGACAATGACAACGACAGCGAGTTAATACGAATTCGAATTCAAATACGACTACGACTGCACATTCATTATTATTATTTTATTGTTATTATTACTATTTGAGAACGACTGTTATCAAGTAACAACTCTCGTAAACTTTGCACACACACACACACACACATACACACACACTCTTCCTCTCGACGACTCAAGATAACAGGAGCATCATCATCATCATCATCTCTGTTTTCTATCATTGGAAATGCTCTTCTCGAATTTTGTTTGCTTGCTTCATTTTCTCATCACAAAGGATAATGGATATGAATAATATAAAATATAATATAGAGAGGATGCAAAGACACATTTTTTTTTCATTCTCGTTCCCTTTTTCTCAGTCTCATCTCTCATCATCACTCTTCTTCCTCCAACTTTTTTTAACTTCCAATCTCTATCTTCCGTCGAGGACAAACAAATAGTCATCCGTATTCATATATTTTATTTATGGAGAATGTAAAATGGGAAAAGGATAAAGGATAAAGAAAATGTAACATCTGTCGTCACTCTTTTTGACCTATGACCCTCAACGGATTTTTGTCATCTTCTAGTTTCAAACTTGGATTTTAATCTCTACTCTGGTGATGATATTTATTTATGTACATGTGAATCTTCATGCCAAACGTTTTGTAACGTTCCTACTCACGATTCACAATTCACAAGAATGAAGCCTCGATCGTATTCTTATTGACCGCATCTTAATAATTTGTGACAAAGCTAGAAGCTAGAAAACAAAATGTATTCCTAGTTCCTTGTCTCATCTCGCCTCTACCTTTGTACTCTGCAAATATTTGTCATTTGTCATTTGTAAAGTCCACTGACCTCTCTCCCAAAAATAATAATAATAATTGATAAACTACTTACTTACATATTAGAAGAATTACCTTGTCTCTTTGTTAAATTTTGTTTATTTTATTTACGCTTACGTGAATTTTTTTTTATTAAATTCTTGTCGTTAGAACTTTGACGTTCTTGTGTAAAACTGAAATGTGAACGTAATACAAGAATTAAGGTTATTGATAAACTATATAAATTATTCATTGTGAATTGTAAAGCTACAGGTTGTCTCATTTTGTTTTATATATGGAGATAACAAGAATATTCGATTTTAACTGATCTCTACGGTTCTTGACTTGTCAAAGTAGTATGTAATATGTAGACAATTCTCATTACACTTTACCCTTGTACAATGTTTTTACATTGAAATTTGAAATAAAATGTATTTGAATACATAATAATTAATAATTTTTTAAATATATGTAATATTATTTATCAGTCATACATATTTGTAAAATTTCCTAGTTGATTTGTATGAAAATGTTTAGAAGGGTTAAAGCACGTAAATGTCTCTATGTACCATCAGAATGATGTCAACAACATTTTTAGACTTTTGACGTTTATACTTGAGCCGCTATAATACATTATTATTTAAAAAAATAGTACTGTTTTTAATTAATGAAAAAAAAACACAGGTGTAAATCGTAGTGTAATTATACTAAATATCTTGACTCATTGTTGTTGTACATGAATATATAACGCATAAAACATGATCCTATATTGTGACTCCTTTGTTTTGAGCTATGTGTGTATTTTGTATTTACAATTTACACATGCATATATTTAAGAGTGTGTTGTTCCTTTCATTGTAATATTTATAATATCTACTGTACCTTGTGCGATTGCTCAAAAGTCTGTCATTGTGTAGGTTGTAGGCTCAATTGAATTGAATTGAATCAGTTGAATAGGAAAGTTTATTAATCATCTATTATATTGTCCCATTTTAATACATTATTGTTTTTATTATTAGAATCACACGTATGTCTTGTGTCTTGTGTCTTGGGTTTTATGTCTTGTCGTATGTCGTATGTGTCGCTCAAACCTCAAACCTGAACACTGAACAGTGAACAGTGAGCAGGTCTCTTTTGCTCTACTCTCTCTCTCTCTCTCTCTCTCTATCTATGCTCTATATTTATGCATGTTATTCATAATATTTAATGCTTATTATTTTTAGTACCCATCGGATAATAGCTACGTGTATTACTTATTATAATATACCACGAATGTCCCCAAAAGACTCATGGTAACTAAAACTTGGATGTGAATTTAAATTCAGCTTGAATCTAGAATCTAGATAATGAATCATACCTATAGTACATAATATAGACCCACAAGAATAGATGTGTATAAATATTACACGTACAAAACTGGGATAAAGTATATAAGAAAGAATGTACTCATGAAAGAAATACTTGGATAAATGAGAACAGTTGACGCTTGATGCTTGAAGCCCATTAGTTTTACCACTGTCATTTATATACATGTACATGTACATTGTACATATCCTATCCTCACCTAGATTATATCACTCGATTCTTTATCATAACTCATAACCTTGTATGATTACGTTGAAAACTTGTGTACAGTAGTATCAACTATCATCAACCTACACAAATGGTTTTATGTATACATTGTACATGTTAGTATTACATTTATACGTGATACACTTTACACATATTTACATGCACAGTTTGATTTGGTTTGATTTGATTTGATTAATCACAAATCATAATATACTTTTGTGTAATAAGTAATAAGTAATAAACTCGCGTTTGGTGTTTGGTGTTGTGATTGCGATACAAGCTCAATATAAAATATACATATGTAATATTTATGCATACCCACATCCACAAATGTTATTTGTGTGGTAGCGTGCATATTCTAAATCAGTTTCCTTTCAAAATTGTATCCTGATATATATTATAATATATATATCAAAGATGGTTAGATTGATAGTTCATAGACAGATTTGTGTACAGGACACATTGTACATTGTACAAGTTCATGTCACACATAATAAATACATGTACACAAAGAATAAAACCACCATGCAGTCTAGTTCTTTATACAATGTCTAATGTGTACACACATTCATATAAACTATGAACAAACTCAGCTTATCCATTCTCCATTCTCGATACTTTATACTACATCCACTGTGTGCTGTATGCTATATATGCAACAGGAGCCAAAAAAGAGTGAACAGCTAATTATTTTTTATTGCTCCATAATTGTTTAACGATAATACTTGAATGATTCTGATTCTTTCCTTTCGTCTCGAGCCTCTCTAGACTCAAGACTCAAGACTCAAGAGTTAAGAGTCAGGACCCATAATATAATAATAATTTAGAATGGACTCAAAAAAAAACGTAACCCGTAGTGGGTAAAGTGAGTAGTGAGTGTGCCATTATGAATGATAGTAATGGTAGCAGAGTCCTAAAATTTATAAAATATATAAAATATATTATATGCATGTCTGCCTCTATTCTGTACAAGAGGTATAATGTTATATCTTATACTTTACATAGTGAGCTAGGTAATTGGTATTGAAACTATAGTCAAACAAACTCTTAAAAACCACATGTAGAGCACGCTCAGATAAAATAAAAGAGCTTTATGTTCTCAGTTCTCAATTCTCGTTCCTATAATATATACTTATAATGTACAATAAATACATGGATTACTTAGCTAGTACATAGTTACTAGTTACTAGCACTACACTGTACATTGTACAATGTACAACACAAGTACAATGTGGTACAACTCAGGGAGAGAGATTGAGACAAATTAATATGACACTTATACCGATGACATAAAATGAAATACATAAATAAGCACTAGATACCAGACCAACCAACAACCAACTAAAAACTAAAAGACCTTTAAACTTTACATGAGCTCAATACTCAACCTGATGTATGATGCATAGAAATGTTTGTACAATGTACACAGAAGCAACATGCGTCCACACTACTAGTCCATATGTAATATGTATGTAAGATATCGTTAGCTGAAAAGGTGAGAGACGTGTAGAGATTGGAGATTGGAGAAGAAGAGTTGAAAGAAATGAACTAGCTGTTAGCATAAAGTGTTAATATAAAGTTTCAAAACTGAGTAATGTAAAAACAAAATAGCTATAAATATTTGGCTACTTTTTAAAATGTGAAAATACAATCTCACCCGTATCACAAATCACAAATATCTACTGTATATTTAAGACAAGAATTTGTGGAAGACAAGCTTATTTCAAAGAAGTATGGTGCATTTGAATCTTCAAAATAATTTGACACTACTTTGAATAAAGTCAAGTAATTTATATGCAAAAATTAGATACTTACACAGAAACAACAGAAAGGAGATTACTTTTAAATCTATAATCTATTTATATATGGACTCATCACTCTTTTATACGAGCATATGGTTACATGATCCGAATACGAATACGAATACGAGAGAGACAGAGAGAGACAGGGCGAGAACGGGAAAAGACAGAGTATAATAATAATTTAATACTTAGTATAGTTACACACTACACGCTCAATTTAATACGTACATGTATATTCAAGTATGAAAGCACTTGGGATTGAGGATTGAGAATCGAGAATCGAGAATCGAGAAACAGTAATGTAGATATGTGTAGTGTGTAGTAAGTAATGTACATATTTAAACATGTACTACAAGTAACAAACCTATTGGAATCAATTGAATGAGCTCCACGCTCCCCCTCCTCGGCATTTTCTAGTTCATGAATGAATGAGCTATATATGTATGTATGTATGTATAAACATAAATTGTGGAGCACCAAGTCTACTTTTTTAATTTTTACAAAAGGAGTCCCTCTCTTCATGTACACTTGATGAAGGCACAATGCACAATATGTATATAATGGACATATGTACTACTGTATGTACTATGTACTAAATATTATAGTATGTATACACTTATTATTTTTAACAAACTTGTGAGCTCACGTGTACTTGCCTAATATCTAATATCTGGCGAAACTAGACTCTAAACTCCAAACCCTAGATCCTAGACACATGAAGAACAAGAACATGATCAAGCTGTCTATCTTGTACATTGTACACACAAGATAATACATAATACAGATAGATCCAAAGCTACCAATGAAAACAATGAATAGCCTTGGGAATGTATAACATTTACTTTGTTGTTGCTCTTGCTGCAGATTCGGCTTCAACTTCGGCTTCTGTTGTTGGTCATATGAGAAATGAGAAATGATGATGAAAGAAGTGGGAGAAGATGCAAAGAGCACAGAGATGCAGAAGAGAAAAGAGAAGATCCGTCGGAGAGAGAGAGAGGATGAGCGGGTCAAAAATGACTCCACAGGGTTCATGTCATACACTTTTCCATCTCTTTTGTCCTTGTACCGAGAACCTACAGATAGCCCACTATTTTACCTACGAATCTGTATCTAATGTGTTATGTATCACGTGTATTGTTGGAACAGAGAAAAATATCATCTTCCTTTGTATTTTATATTCTAAATGGTAAATTGTAAATTGTAACATTCATGAGGATATTGGGAATTGAGAGTTGAGAGCCTTTCCTTTTTCCTCTCTTTTTTGAGGATACGTAGATACTAGATACTATAGATACACTCATGTATTTAGTATAAAGTTAAAGTGTATCTGTATGAGTATCCGTTTGTGTGTGTGTGTGTGATGGAAAAAGTATTAAAAAAGGAACAAGTATTCTTCTTGTTCATCATCATCATGTATTTTGTGTTTTGTTTTGTTGTGTGTTTGTTTCCAAGTTCTTGTCATGTTCCTTCCACACACAGACACACACATGAAGTTGGAAGCATCCGATTTCCTGACAGAGTCAAAGTATCATCATATTTGCCATATGTTTCAAAGGAAATGCGCTCACTCACCTTTTTCTTCTTCTTCGTATTCTTGTTCTCTTTCCAGTACTACTTACTCCTTACTCCTCAATGTACGGATGGATGGATGGACGGATGGATAGAGGGATGCATAAGGAGGAGGATCATGATGATGGTGATGATGAAACGAGAAGGTATACTTCTGAAGAGAGGAAGAACCGTCGTATTAGAGAGAGAGAGAGGCTAGTTAGAGATTGTTAACAATTGTAACCACACATGTGCAGTATACTACTAAACCTACCTGCATACACATCAATACGGATGTACATACAGAACACAGAATACAGAATAAGGGAGCCCTCCACTTTTACCTGTTCAGAATATAGATAGATATATTAGACATTATGCTTTGTTGTTGTCTCCTCTGTACTCTGTACTCTGTGCGGCAGTGCATTGTGCACCCGCTCTTCTTCTTCTTCTTCTTCCTATGATGAGGACTATAAGGACGTAAGTAATCAAAATGATCTCTAAAAAGTTTTCCTCTCCACCACTGAATTACTTGGACGTACATACCTATGCCCACAAACTGTCTTTTACTTGATACTGGATGGAAATGAAGGTGTACCTATGTGCATAATGTTATAATGTAGATATACTTACAACTTACAGCTTACAGTGTACACTGTACAGTGTTTCACACAGTACATCAGACGTTATTGTTTCATTCTACATATACATTATGATGATGATGATGATGATGACGTGTGGATACAACAGCAGCACCTTCAAATTGTTACTCACAGCCCCAGTCTCTCATACACACATTTATCCCGTTTACATTGACTTCCGTTCGCATCAAATAAGCCAAGTTGTAAGTTGAGGAGGGCAAGTTGTTTTTTTTTCTTTCATTGCTTTTTCATCTATCTATCTATCTCCATTCTCCATTCTACATATCTGTATCTCAAGACTCAAGATAACGTGGATTATTCAAACTGAATTTCTCTCCATCAACTTGCACCTTCCCCTCTTAACTCTTTACTCTTTATACTACAAAATTATGTACAGTACACATTACACATTACGCATTACACGTTGCATATGTTCGTCATGTAGTTTGAATTTAGTAGAATTACTTATTCCAAAAACCGTCAGGTTGGATCTACAAGATCTCCGTTCCACGTTCTATATTCTATATACATTATACATATACATACAAAATATACATCCACACAAAATATGATTACGAATTACAAATACAGTTTTCCCCTACACAAAATTCTCAACGTCGGTTGACGCAAAACGTTTGAAGTAAATATAAGTCGTAAATTTGTAAATGCTGCTAAATGATTGAAAAGCTAAAAGCTAAAAGCTAAAGCACATTTTATATTTTCTACTCCTTTGCCATTAGTTATGGAGAAAAAAACAGACTTTTTTTTGCAGGAATAATGAATGAATAACGTAGAAAAACGGATAGATAAATATAGACAGAATTTGTCCGTGTACATTGTACATTTTGTACACTGACCTTCATGTATTCAAAGTTTCAAAGGAAGGTTTTCACAATTTTATTGAAAGTATAAAGTATCGAGAATCGAGTATAGAGGATAGTAATTATGTGACATGTGTCATTTGTGATTAATTTAGAGTATGACAATATCCTGATGTAAGTCAGTAGTCAGTAGTCAGTATACGTCTATCCACATTTTCCTCGTCTTTTCCCTGTGTGGAAATCCTCACATGCTCACATGGACAATTCAAGTTGTACAAAGAAAAAACCAAAGGATACCACTTGCTCCTTGCTACAAGGAAAATTTGACAATAATATCGAATCAACCGTGTCTTTATTAGAGTCCGAGAAGCACACACACACACACACTGACCACTACTCTCATTTATAAAAGCCAAACGGGAAAAAGTCCATGTTTCTACATTCTACATAGATTTCAATCATTCAACCAAAGATGTTGAATAAAATAAGTATAATAATTAATAACTATAATATTATGTTACATATTATATATTTATGTAGGCAACTTGCAATTAAAAATACTTTTCAAGCATTTATGTTTTATGTATTAAATATGGAATGACAAAGAAATGGAAAGTGGTTGTGTATTGTACATATTTTTGCCTTGAAGAAAAAGAAGAATCAATATCTTGAGAGTCTACAGTCTACAGTTTACAGACCACATATGCCATGTAAAATGTAGACATGTAATATGTGATAAATTAGATGAAATTCATTAAGGAAAAGTCAAGATTATTTACATGAAAACTTCCTTGTAGTTATCTCTACATTCTGCATGTATGTGTATTTCCAATTGCCCTGTAATACTAAGTAATACGGAGTATAAAGTTTACTTCTAAAAAAACTGACCAAAGGAAATCTGCGATGAAAAACAACTTACGTACAACTAACCATATACCACGCACCATACTGACAATACACACAATATATCCAAGCACTAATGCACACTGATGATTGATATTTGATATATTGATAATTGATATAAACTACAAACATATTGCCCTGCTATTTCTACGAATAAAGTTGCTTATATATTTTATGTGACTCTAGACTCTAGACTCTAGAGAATACCTCAAAACTCACTTGTCAAAACTCAGAAATCAAGAGTTGGGGGAAATTCAGCCCCAACCGCCAAAAGAGTGAAATGAATATATTACAATAGAATATTTCATGTAAACTCTTAAAACTTGAGACTTGAGACTGAATATATTTTATACAAAAATACAAAAGTTGTTTTTAATGGTCAAAGATTGAATTTAATTGCTTTGTGTGAAGAGCGTGTGCTTTTTTCTTTTCCTTTTTATTCTTCATGTATACAATGAAGATATCATGTATATATAAATTGTAAATTGTACAATGTACATCCACATAAGTATATGGATGCATAGCGACAACTGGATGTTTGATGTATAAATAAGCATGTGTTAAATATCTGTCTTTATATTCACTTGTACTTATTAAAAATAAATATGTTCAAGAGAAGGATGATACAATATTATGTTTTATATTGTAGCTTATAGCGTATTTGTACCTTATACATATTGACATGTAATATTATTGACGAGATCTATTTACTATTTACTATTCAGTATTCAGTAGCATACATGTGTAATATCTAAGTAATGTGTGGGTGTAGGTGTAGATAGTAGATAGTACTTGGTAGAAAGATAGATGAGTAAAAATCCAAATGATATTTTATACATGTAGATATATCTAATGGATAGCGGGACGTAACCTGAGTTTGATTATGGGAGCAAGAGAAGAAAAATAAGATGGAAAAGGTAGAGTGTAGAATGTAGAGTGTAGAGAGGTTGGTGGTGGTTGGATGTTAATAAAAGTCTCTTTGTGTGCACTACAAACTAAGTACTACATACTGTATGTGTGTATGATACAACATATTATAGAGATAATGTGTACAGAGTACAGTGTACATGTGTACACATTCATCCTCGTCATGAAGGTATTGTTTTGTTAATCACATAAAATATAAAATCATACAAAATACAAAATACAATACAAAGAACAAGGGAGAATAAAAACAACTTGGAGAAGAGGGGATCAGAGAGCAAACATGATCAAAAGTGAAGAGTAAAAAAAAACTACACGACATGTACATGCAACAAAAAGCAGATACTATGTACTGGGCATGTATTATGTATAATGTATATGCTAGTTTGTTGTAGACAGTCAAAACAAGAGTCAAAAGTCAGAGAGTCAAAGAGAAAAAGAACAAGAGAAGAAGGGACAGCGTGAGGGAGACGTGTTATATGTTGTAGGTTGTAGGTATTATATTTGTATAGGAAACGGATGAAAAACGATTAAATTCTCCAAGAGAGCTTCTCATAAGAAAATTTCAACATTTTCTCTACAAAAGACCGGAAAGGACTTGAAAACCGGTCTATTTCCTTTTATCAATCTCTTTTTTGAGCTCTTGAGCTCTTGGGTGATGCATCTTCTTCTCACATCTTCTCATCACAATCTAGACTCTAGACTCTCCACTCTAAACTTTAGACTCTAAACTCTAGACTCTAAACTCGAGTCTTTAGACAATAGAAATATGTGTGTGAGTATCATGTATAATAATCTTTGTGGACAGGATCCCACTTCCACTAAAAAAAATTACTAGTTCTCTCTCCCTCTCCCTATAACAATAACGTGTGTGTGTGTGTGTGTTCAATCTACACTTTATACATACTACATATTACATATCTGCTATGATTACGTATGTACAATGTACAAAATGTACATGAACAGACTTTTTTTTATCTCTACTCCCACTCTATAGGTATCTCTTCTATTGCCAAATACAACGTCGTCATCATCATCATAATCATCATCCTATTATTCGTATCTCAAGTGAATTGTAAATTACCTATATAAATACGTAGGAATCCAAGAGGTGGATATTTTTTTTTCATCCTTTACTCTTTACTCAACTCAACTCTGTGACTTACATTTTACATGTGGAAAAAGTCCAAGTATAATGAGTAAATAGTAAATATATCAAAATAATAATAAGTATGTATATTGCATACACATGCAATTCACATGCTATATTATTATATATTATATATATGCACATTTATGCACGGGAATGATGTGATTTCATATTATGAAGAGGGAACTTCCAATACAAATTATCATCATTGGTGAGGGAGTAAAATGTACAGTGTACAGTGCACAGTGTGGAATGTACATCACAAGTTTATTTTATCTCTGCCTCTTGCTCTTTGACTCTATCTCTTTTCTCTTTCTCCCTTGATTCTCGATTCAATGGTTGTGTGTCTCACATCCTCACTCACAATAGTTTGTACTTTGTACACAATACTATTTAATATTATACAGGCTACAAACTATTATAGTAAATCCCTCTAGTTTTTATAACACGTAGGTATACATGTAATATGTACTGTACTGTATAGTTGTTCCTCTTCTTCTTCTTCTTGCTCTTTTTACTGGCCACTTGGCTACTTTATACATTGCACACTGTACATTGTACATTGTATCCCATATTCCATATTATCTATTATCTATGCATGGTTGAGGAATGAAATGAAATGAAATCAAAGCGGTTACACAACTCTTAACCAATTCAATCTCCTCAAAACTCTCAAAACTCAGAATAAAGTTCTCATGTCTCAGACTAGATTTCTAGTTACATTCCCATCCATCTTCAATGTACGACGTATTATTGTGTTATTGCAGATAAATGTATGCAAGTGTCTAGTGTCTACAACATATTATGATGGTGATGGTTCTGATGAGGATGAAAAAGAAGAAGAAGAAAAGTCAAAGACGAGCAAAAAATGAAGAAGAAGAACAAGAACAAGTAGAATGAAATGATTGTATATTTATTTATTTATTTGAGCCATTCTCTTTTCTATTGCACTTTGAAACTTGGAGGATTTATACTTTATACACATCACAATACATATAATATAAAATATAATAATTTAATAATGTTATGCATGTGTCTCACAAGTCAGAACTCATATGGCTCTGGCTCATGGTGATGCAAAATAAGAAGAGGGCCATCAGGTACCAACAGCAGCAGTGTTACATTTTAAATCATGCACAAAACCCAAGACACAAGACACAAAAGATGTACACGATATATAACTTGATGTACCCAATTCCAGTGTAATTTCACCATTATTGTTTTATATTATCCTCGTCTTCACAAAAATCTTCTCACAATACATCACACAGATATTTACTATTTACATTAAAATTAACATTAATATTTCAAGAGAAAAGGAGAAGGATGAGATGGGATAATGGATAATAGATAATAGAAAAAACTAGAAGCTATATTACAAAAATACTAATGCAAGTGAAGTGAAAAGATGCCATATAAAAAACATAAGATCATGAATAATTGTTATGAAACTTGATGTATTATAGGCAAAAATCGGAATTCAATTCAAACAAGCTTTGAACATCAAAAATGAGGAACAGTTTTGTTCAAAACAGAATACATGTAGAAAGTAGATACATGAAAAATTTTGTCATAAAAAATAGAATCACGACTCTAGACTCTAGACTCAAGGTAGCAGTTAACAGCACATAAGAAAATCATAATGGTCAAGGATCATTTTTATTTGTTTGCTTAAAGAAGGCTATAGAAAAATCATGACGAGAGTTGTCCTGTATCCTGCACATGTAGTGTAGTGTGTACTATATGTACATACATATTTCTATTCTGTATGTGGCCGAGGGACCATTCATACGTTAGGCAGTGGGCACGTGCTAAACTTGTCCGAGACTCGTTATTTCATCTCTATTTTCTCTGTATGCATACATGTATAATGTATACATACTCCTTTTTTCATTGAGGAACAGGAGCATGAGCAGGTATTCCCAATAACTTTGAGCACAAGTACAAGTTATAAGTACGAGTATATGTATGTATGTATGTATGTATGCATGGACAACATTTACGATCACTTACAAAAGTTACAACAACAAACAACACCACCCAATACAAACACAAATATAAATACACATACATACACACACACACGCTCCTCGTACATACGAAAGAGCAGACAAACACCTTTCATGCAGAGCAGGTCCACAAAATTTCAGGTAGCTGGAACTATAGAAAGCGAGCCAAAGAGAGACAGAGAGAAATAGAGAGCGAGAGGAAGGAACATCCCTTGAATGCTGGTTCGGCTGGTCGTTAATACGGATACACATGTACATGCTACATTCTACATTCTACATTGTATAATATCCATGTTCTTTGTAGTATGTATCTGTGCAGGTACTTGGTTTTGGGAATCGGAATTAAATGTTTGGAGCACCACCGCAGATGGTAAGTACATATACGAATGAATGAGTGTATATGTATATGTATATGTACCTTGTACCTTGTGTATGCCGAGATATATTGTGTATCTGTTCCCACTACTCAGTGTTCAGTGTTCAGTGTACGTTCAAGGTATGTCGTGGTCATTCAATCAATAAATGTACACTGTACACTGTACAGCATCTCCATTTCCCCTCCGAAATTAACAATTTATACCTATTTCCAGAACTGTCTTTCTCTCTCTCTCTTTACTTTGGTTTTGAGTTTTGATAGGGCGTTTGTTCGTCTGGCTGGCTGACTGGCTGGTTAGATGCAAACAAAACCCTTCTTCATTCATTTAGATTACATTTTACTTTTCAATTCCGCGTGTGCCCTGATTCAATAGAATAAAAGATGATTCAGTCTAAGTCTAAACATGCATAATATTTTCAACTCGACATTTACTTTTTTTTAGTTGTGCTTTTCGTGTTGTAGCTTGTGTGTGTCGTCTGTAAATATGAATATAATGTACAAAATTTATATGATCACTTGACAAACAGGCACGCACAATGTGCTAGTTGCTATACATAGTTGCTACTTGCTACTTGTAGTTTTAGTTTTTAGCCATTGACTAATTAAAAATGAAAACACAATCTTACTGAATCCAAAATTTGAATTCAAAATTCAAAATTGAAAACTCATAAAACTGTACTATTTGTAATTTATACTTTTTACTTGTGTTACATAGTCTTTTTATTTTGTACATGTCATATTTTTGAAACCCAAAAGTGAATTGTTTTACTCAATTGAAATAATTTTTTTGGAACTTGGTAAACTCTAAACTCCACTACCATCATCCTGAGGATATCTGTAATGGTTGATAAAAATGATGATTAAATTGCATTCTTTTACAAGATTTTCTCACGAACACTTGATAACAGGAGAGAAAAGACGTAAAAGAAGATGTAAAATATAGAATTTGACTTACATGTATTTATATTTTATATAATAATAAAGTATCTTAAATCTTAATATATCATATGTAAACGGCATACAAGGTACAAGATACAAGATAGAAGCATCTAACACCTGAAATCTAGGATCTAGCTCATGTACATACTAAATACTACATAGATTATACATTGTACATTGTACATGCGTAGTGGATACAGGTAAAGGAAATTGGTACTTAAGGTGAATATCTGCAGAGACTCATCATGACGTCCTTATACTTCCTCCAGTTTGTACGTTCGTCTGACAGTATCACATGAGCTGATCCTCAAAACGGAGGGATATTAGATCAAATTTGATAACAAATAAGAAGAGTAAAGTAAAGTAAAAAGAAAAAGAAAAGAGGTAAGAAAAGACTCTGCAAATCCATCACACATCATACATCAGACATTGCCGCTTCCACTACCACAAAGAAATGATATAGATAGAAAAATGTTGTCAGTTGATGAAATTTGTATATATGGATGAAAATACCTTTAATAAATGATGCTCCGCTCTGTCTCTCTGTCTCTATTACTCTCTACTCGGTCTGTTTCTGCGGTTCTCTCTGGTGAAGGCTTTTGCTAAAGAAGAGCTGAACAGAAATAGAAAAGTCATAATGATGGTGTGTACAATGTACAATGCATGTAATAATGTTGGCTGTTATAGTTGTTAGTTGTTACTTTTTGATGGAACTACAGATAGATTTGTAGCCTCAAGTTCTTTTCTATTTTGTATTCTGTATTCTATATTATGTTTTCTGTTCGATGGAAGAAGAAGAAAAAGAAGAGGTATGAAAAAATATTGAGTCTTTTTTCCTTCTTTTACATTTTTCTTGATAGTAAAAAGATTACTTGTATACATAATACATAATACACATCATATAAAAGTTACAAAGTCAGAGTTCAGTTATATCTTACATATTATATCTTTTATCTGTGCACTGTGTAGAGAGTTTGGAGTTTTGCTAGCTACTTTTACACACATATACTTACTGCACAATGTATATTGGGCATGGGATACACAATATACAATATACACGGTTCATTTTCTATTCTGTCCATACTTATAAATATTGGCAGACAGATGCTTCCTGCAGTAACACGTAACACGTACATCGTGCATGGTTTGGTTGAAGCAGTCCTTTTCTCGATGATGAGAAAGTCTTAAAAAAGAGAGAGAGTGAGGTGGGTGAGTTGAGAGTTGAGAGTTGAGTTGAGTTTGGCAGAGAGAGGAGGAAAACTTCCTTTGGAAAAAAAAAGTTGGTTGACTCAATAAAAGTCTACTTACGTACACAGCACACAGTATACAATACAGGTACAAGATATTAGATATTAGATACACTAGATGCCAAATGTAGCTTTTATTTATGTGCATCTACATTCTATACTCTAAACTCTATATGAATGGACAGGGAATTGGAGTTTGAATTGGAATGGATGGATAGAGGCTCGCGTGCTCAAAAAATAAAGGAGGAAAGAGAGGAAGGAAACAGAGGACTACTTATACATTTTAAGTGTAGTCGTACATATAACATATACCTCGTGTACATGTATCTAGTATCTAGCCTCTACCTTTATTCACTCCGAATTTAATCTGCAGATGCTATTATTTCACAACGTCCTTTGGGAGAGAGGCTAAGAGACAGAATACAAGGAGCTTTTCTATTTTGTGACAGGTGTGATCAGTTTCTTCTTTCTGTTTCTTGTGCCCAGCACAAATCCATGAATATTCACACATGCACCATGTACAATGTACAATGTACATTGTGCATCCTCTTTCGGAGACTGGAGTCATGAATGTTGACTAATGAACCACGAACCACGCATATTACAATATTACAATTACAATTACAATCATCTTGGCAGTTTTGCTCTCATCTCTTGTTTTTATTCCTCGTCTTCGTCTTTGGCTTTGGCATCACATTATTCATAGACAATAGATATCTATCAGATGCTACAATTACTTATTAACTTCAATAGTGAGGGACGGTTGACGGTTGATGGCTGATGGTTGATTCTATTTCCTTTGTTAAAAAAATTGTAGATTTCCGCTACTGGCTACTGACTACTCGCAGCTTTTATATCCGCAAAAACACATTTAATTTGGTTGAAAAATAAGAAAATTCTGCAATTGTCTTGAGCCTGGTTGATGTCGGGTTTGTTGCTGGTTGTCGGTTGATGATTTGAAAATTCTACAAAAATTACAGGAAAAAAAATAAACATGTAACCGTCATTCCTGTCTGTTTGCAGTTTGTATAGTATACGTATTAATCTTCTTTATTTACTTCTTTACACATTTTCTCGTGTACAATGTACAGTGTACAGTGTAGTGTTGGTGGTAGTGTTATTTTGAAGGTGCAATATTCAAACGGACGGTTTGGACTGTTTGTTGGTCTGCACTGTGAACGCTGAGCGCTGTTTGGTTAGTTGATTGATGAATGTGCAAACGAAACGAGAGACGCGAGGCGAGATGTCCATCCAAAAGTATAAAATACGAAATACAAAATACAGGTAGATGAGATACGAGACAGTACAAATACAAATAGGAATACGAATACGAATACAAATACACACTCAGTAAAGTAAGTAAGTAAAGATAGATGCGAAAGCTGTGAGTACTAGTACGTCTTTATTCTTTATTCTTTATAGACTCTTTTTTTTATTACTTTTTACTCTCCTTGAATGGTTCATATCCATTCCTATTAGTATTCAATACATATGAGATGGTCGTACACACTCTGTCTGTCTCTCTCACACATAAACTGCAGGATGCAGAAACATCTTTTTTCTCTGTCTCATTCTCTCTCTCTCTCTCTCTTTCTTTCTTTTCTTCGTTCTTTCCTTCTTTCTTTTCTTCTTCACCTCCGCAGCAAACCTGTATAAGTATAAGTATATACAGAGCAGCATCCTTTTTCCGCACCTGACTTCGCATCCGTTAAACAAGACGGGCAAGAACATGTATAATGTATAATGTGTACGTTGGATTTTTTATTTACCTTCACATCTTTTCTATCCCTCGCAATCATTCACTCACTCACTATGCGTTGGCTCCTGGTCTTTTTCTTTTTCCTCTGTATTCCGTATTCTGTATTCTGTATTTTGTGTTCATCCCATGTTTAAAGCATGCTCTACGCTCTACGCTGCACGTTGTACCTATAGTCTATGCGTGCACAAAATAGGATAGACATTAAACATACACATACAACATATAATACATAAAGACGAAGGAAGCAAACAGTCATATGGATAAACTGCCACCATCACCATGTATGATGTGTACACTGAACATTGAGTCAAAAACCTTTGTACATCAAAAGTGTCTTATTATCTCAATATTTCTCCCTCCATCTCATTCCATTTTTCCATGTGATATGTAGTGTGTAGTTAAAGTGTGAAGCTCTTAGGTTAGGTTTGTATGAATTCCTCATATTCTAAATCCTTAGAGCCTGCACTTGATGATTGACTTCAGTCTACAGTCAAGCAGTCAAGCTAACAAGTCAAAAGTCAAAAGCCAAAAGCCAAAGCCAACTAATCCTAAGGAATAAGTGATGTGAAAAACACACAAAATGCACAATAAAATTGGTGTAGAACAAAAGATCATTTCTACACAGGCAAAAAAAACAAGATTTGTTTTATACTTTTATACCTATCGTCTTTAGTCTTTAGTCTGTATTCTGTATTCTGTACAGTGAGTGGAGGAGAGATTAAATTGTATCACATTTGTTCTGTTTATTTTTAATATCAGTTACTTTAAAGACGTATTGTGTTTATTCATTATTATTATTTGGATTCTGGATTACTTGATTTCAAAACACTCATGGTTGTTTATATGCATATATGTATGAATGTGTGTGGAAACTTTCAAGATGAGAGAAAATGTATCATTGATCATTGTACATTGTGCACTGTACACTGTACATAAAATACCTAATATTATCAATCGTTGCAAGTTGCAAGGAAGGGTGGTCTACTTTGTATCTATATTATATAGATATATTTTATATGATGATGCATTACAAGTATTTATAGTTTGTTAGAGACACAGATGGATGTATTTAAAATGTACTAGGGAAAAGAGTGGACAATAAATAGACTACAGTCCATTGGACATGGACACGAGATAAATGGAGAAAGCATCTATATAATCTACAAGTTACCTGTACGTACCCAGTACACATTACATATGTGTTCAGTTTACTTGCAGCTGCATGCTAAATCACGTATAATATGTTTCACATGTCTACTAAGAGTACAAATCCCGCTTTCCAAAGTCTTTGATTTAACTTTAGTTTACCCAAGCCCTTTACATAATAATTTATACCTATATTTCCATCATCTATACCTTGTTACTTGTTCCTTGTTCCTTGTGTAGCTCACAAAAGTACATGGTTTTGTACTCGTTTTTGATTTCAATAACAAAGGAAGACAAAAGACAGTATTACATAAGTAGGTATTTTATTGCAATATCAATAACTATTATAGATATAGATGTATTTGTACAAGGTGTACAGTCACTGTACACTGTACACTCAATGGTTTTCCATGTCCATACGTTATTTGTTATTTGTCACGAATCCCGAATGTGATGCATATATAAGCATATGTACAATGCACAAACATTTATCGTCGGCCCTTGTACATTGTACATGTTATTATAATTGTATCATTTTCTGTAAAGATTCTTTGTGTGTATTTTATATTTGCTTGATTTGATGGGACTTGGTCATATTGGGATTCGGATGGAGTATCAAGTATGAAGTGTAGGGGTTCTTATACATAATTGTGTGTACACAGTACACTGTACACTGTACAGAGTACATCCATCAAAAAATCCTTCATCCGCCTTTTTTTTTGATTTGAGGAAGTAGGTATACACTTAAAAGGAATATACTTATTATTCATAGTAAAGTGTACCATATTGAACAAGTTTGATAAGATCCTTTTCTCTTCATTTAGCCCTATCTTTCTCACATAATGTACTGTACATAGTGTATAATGTAACATGTAATGTTTGTAGCAGACGATCAAGTATCTTGACTTTAGTTTGGTTTGGTTTGCCTCACCTTCTGTCACCGTCTGGTCTCTTTTCCCTAGTACAGCATTACTCCCTAGTCATCATCCTAGTTCCTTTCCCATTCTCATCACTGTTTTTAGTTTCCGTTCCATCTGTTTCCTTAAAAGTAGTATCTCCTTTGGAATTGATGATGAACGTGGTGTTGGTGGTGGTGGTGGAAGTTTGAAGGTGGAAGTAACTACAATAAAAATATACATACTCTGTATATTCGTGCTTACTTCGGTCTTCATCTCACCTTTGTGTGGTACGCCAGAATACCACGTCTTTGTACTTGGTACTGCTGTTTCTCACAATCCATACTCATGGAAAAGAGTTCACGTTACATGTTTTCTTTTTCAATCTGTTCTAGGTATAACCCTTCCCGCTTGTGTTCTGTGTACAATGTGCAATGTGCACATAAACAATGCAGGGACATCAAATTCATATCCAAATCTAATAGCTAAAAGATATGAGCATAATAAACCGCCAAATAACAGGAACCATGATACTAAAAATTCCCTTATCACAATATATAATGTACATAATGTAGCATCCAGCACAAATAATACCGCCATCCCATGTACTATCTACTATGCACTACCTACGCCAAAGTGAAGTAGGAGGTGAAAGCATGAAAACTGAAAACTGAAAAGCCCATTGTGAATTGTCAATGCTACACTGCCTTTGCATTGCATTTTTTTAAAAATAATTCAAAATTAAAAGGGGCCTTTTTTCCAGTTGCTCTTTTGGCAATGGATTGATTTTGAATCTTGAACTAATGAAAAATGAAATAAAAACAAAAAAGATTTCATGTAGTTTCATGCTTTGTTAGTAATTTTCCTAGATAGAGGATAAATGATATTATGCTCGCTATTTAGTAATAGTGAGAATCATTCATATGCAAAACCTCTAGAACAACGGATTTCTCCGTATGGACCACACGTTTGGAGCATTTTACTTTTTAGTACAGTATAGAATTATATATTATAGATGCATGAAATTTCTTATTCTGTGAGGATGCAAAGTTAATTTTGTTTTAGTGAGGGAGAAGAGTCAGGATGAGAGATGGAGAAGAATAGATGGAAGATTGATAATTGATAATAAACTGAAATGTGTTTCAAATTAAAAATTAAAAATCCAAAAACTCAACCACCGAATTAAATGCATAGTCGTTTATCATTTATCATTCAACTCTTTCTTTTTGAACCCATAAGTGGTGAATGCTGATAGGTACTATCATAATATGTGGATATTTTCATGAGTATAGGGTATACAGTATACAGTACGTATGCACGTATGATAAGTATATGTAAGCAACAGTTAGTTATTTCTACATCGTCGTCTCTTACATAACCACATATTAATACAGCGATACACGGAGTACGGAGGAAAGTGTGTACACACGTAAAAAGGGAAGGAATACATTATACACGTCCATTGTACATAGTGCATTTTATATGCAAAGACTTGCATAACTAATATAAAAATAAGTTTACTAAATACTAAATAGGTTTTACTGGTCAGGCTATACGTACATAATGTAAGATGTAAGGTGCATGTTTATAATAGATAGGTAGGAAATATTTTTACGTGAACATAAAACTCCCACGCCAAAGTCAGTCTTTTCGAACACAAATCAGAGATACAGGTAAACAATAGTGTTTTTTATGTGTAATGTATAACAGAGAGAGAAATGGATCATAATGATGCTGACTTTGTCTGTAGTCTGTACATAGTAGATTTAGCCTAGAAGTAATTAAAATTTGTGTCTTCAATAAAATAAAATGGACCTACCTTTTGAGTAGAAAGGAAAAAGATTGAGAGACAAAAGCTGCTGAATGCTGAAAGTATAGCTGAGATGTAGAATTATGAAGAGGAAATATAAATATATATTGTAAAAAATTATAGGGTGAAATGTAGATTGCACATGGCACATTATGCGTGGTAAAAAGCAAAATGAAAGGAAACCTAACATTTTATTGAGTGTATCATCTGCTCATCTGAAATCCAATATAATAATAGAACATAGAACCTACTGGAAATGAACCCGGAGTTAAAGAGGGTACAGCTCATCTCGTGTAAAGAAAAATCGCAATTTCATTGTCAACTAAAAATATCTGGAGTATTGAATATGTATTAAATAAGTATTAAATATAGAGTGTAGAATCTTGCTATAATTGATGAGAAAAGAACGAGGAAATGGTTGTGTAGTACTGAATTCTTATTCAATCGGATAGAGAAGAAAAAGAGAGAGATCTTCTGCATCATACGTGATAGAATTGGAAATTCCAACTTAATAAAGAGGACGCAGAAAAGGTAAAAAAAATAATGAAAGAAATCTTCCCATCACATCGTTTGAAAATTTATACAAAGCAAGAAGCAAGGAAGGTAAAAGGTGAATATCGTTGTGCTCTCTGCTTGCAAAATGGGGTATTGAAGAAAGAAAGTCTTGAGTTTTGTGTATGATATTTCCATGTATGATTTCCCATCCAACTAAAACATGATTGTACATTGTACACAGATATTCTCAGTGCAGTATTTACTTTTATGTACAATGTACAATCTACGATACTACATCACACACAATTCACAATGTTAGATGTTAGATGAAGTATTTTAATTCTGTTCTACATTTCTCATCTTTCATGTACATTGTACACATAAATCCATATACATATACTATATATATTGTATAATGTATGAAGGTAGGATAACATATTTAGTGCATAATATGGTGGTGCCACAAAATAACAATAATAATAGTGCAAGAAAACTACCCTCTTGTAAAGATCTTAGGATCTGTGGATCTCTGGATGAGAGGATCGCGATGTTGTATATTCCGTATGTATTACAGTTTACAATACATTACATTCATAAGTAAAATGTATTTGTGTTTGTTGTTCAAAAAATAATTGCTACTACCATCGTAGATCTTGAAAAAATTTGAACTGTGTTGTACCATAATAAATAAATATGCATAGAGTAAAGAGGTCACTAAATAGTATACTACATAACATATAATATACATTTATAGATGCAGGGACATGTTGGAAATTCAAAAAAATATTGAGTTTTCAACACAAACTATAAACTATATACATCATATAATATTATGTATGTGTGAGTGTTATTGACTGAGAGTTAGGAAGGGAAGGAAGCAAAAGGATCAAGGGAATTTCCAAAGAAATAGAGGATGAAGATGAAGAGAAGTACGCAAGAACGAAAGGGAACGAATCGAGATAAAAAGTAAAAAAAAAGAAGGAGAGAAAAATCGTCTTCGGTCTTGCGTCCTTTTGATCCTCAATGAACGGAGAAGTAAAAGAGATGGAAATGGAAAAGGTGCTGTAGGGATGCTGAGGCTCATTCACCTGAACCATGTTTTTAGACTCTCTCTCTCTCTCTCTTTCTGTGCTTGTCATATGCTCTCCTTTTAAGATGTTACCTTGCCTTGGACGTGTATGCGCAATAGTGGCATCTTTCTAGTACTCATGCATTGTAAAACACTTCTTGGTCTTCTTCTTGCATCTTGTATGTATATACAGTATACAGTATATCATAGTATCTGTGGGCCTGTGCTCTGTACTCTGTGCTGATGTGATGCTGATGATGATAGTGTGCCTACTGATATTTTCTTCTTCATCTGCTTTCCGCTGTCCGTCTGTTAGTTCCCTATTTTTTTCTCTTTCTTCTTTATCATCATCTTTGGTATTCTTTCATTTTCTTATTCCTTTCCTCATCCCATGAAATCTCTCTTCTGTTTTTCTCTCTCTCTCTCTCTCTTCCTTGCGAATGAGACAGATGCGTTTCATTTATATTTTGGGATGTAGAAGTAGAGCAACGAGAATATCCACATGTACATAAGTATATCTACAATAATAGAAAAACTCAACTACCATCATCATTTTACTCTTCTTCTCCTTCGTCAGCCTCCTTCCACATCTGTGCAACACGGAAAATAGAAACGGTACAAAGTAGATCTCAAGAAACACAATTTTCTTTCATCTCTTGAAATTTGAAATGTTATATAACTCGAGTATGTTTTTGAATATACATATATGCTTTCCAAAGATCTGTACTACTACGACGGGTAAATGCACTCATCGAACATCCTTCAAAGATGAGAAAAATGATTGTGTACGTGTAAAAAATAAAGTATAGAGAGAAGATACAAAAAGTATAAAGTTTTTGTGTTGTGTATTCTATACTAAGTTTTCCAAGGTATGATATTTTTTACAAGGAAAAAATGCGGAGGCTCAAAGAAGCACGTTGAGAATGGTGAACGGGTATTATTTTGTATTTTGTACACACGGATGGCTACCAATTTTATTACGAGTTTATTACGAATTATGTACAAGAGTACAGGTAAATGGAGGAGTATAGCTATGTATATGTGCAAAGCATAATGTACTTAAAATCAACACATGATGGGTATCGATACATTGATACAAATATTATGTAGAAATAATATTTTGAACTACACATGTACAATGCACATAGAATGTAGAGTGTACAGTGTACAAGTAAGGAAAAATGACACGAATAAGACTTAAAATAAGAAATACAACCCAGAAATTTAGTTTTATGTTTTATAGACACCTTCCAGGAACAAGACACTGCTCAATGTTCAATATTCTATTACAGAAGATAGAGGACTGTCAGAGTGGGAAAGGTTGAGGAGGATGAGACAGAGAGAGAGAAAGAGAGATCTTTTTTGATCTGTTGTCTCACAATTCCATAGCTGGTGAATAGGGAATATGGACCTGTGTCTGTAGTGTGTAGTATATGTTATGTATTATGTACGCATATTTATTCATTTATTTATTTTGTGTACAAGATATGTATGGACAATGGACAGGAAAAACAAGTGGCAGGTAGATTTGAAGGTATATAAATGAAGGAAGGAGATGTATACACATCATGTTTCTTGACTTGAAAGTACAATTTCCAACCGATTGAGGATTGACTTGCAGAGTTTCCAACCCAAAAATATTCAAAACAAAACATACACATTTGAGTGAATTTAGAGTTGAGTATGCAGATTATAAATTATAATATATACATATGCTACACACTACACACACTACATTTTCTATATTATAGTTCCAGACAAGCTATATAGAATATAGAACGCATATATATGTCACAAATCCACAGTCCACACATACCTACTTATCTATTTTTTAATAGTAGTGGTGTGAAGTCCCTTCACATTTTCATTTATGAGTATCTCACAAACTTTTACGCATGTACCGAGTTATAAGCTATAAGTTAGGCCATAAAATATTTATATTTACTTTGAGCCTACTCTAGACTCTAGACTCTAGTTGTCACTAGTCACTAGACAACAACTATATTACACATCTACGTAGACACATGCATTCTTTATTCTACATAAATGGTATGTATTATTTATTATTTTGTATGCATACGTTAATATGAGGAAATATTTAGTTTCCAGGAGAAGAAGGATAAAAGATAAAAAAAGGAAAGAAAATGAGCCGTACCTCACTCTTTTCTTGACCATCGTTTTTTTTCCACAAAATATCTTCTCAGCTCTCCCTATGCACCATATTACACTCTGTGTGTAAATACATATAAGCATAATAATATATGAATGTACAATGTACCTTTTATATATAGTATAAAGTATAATATATGTACACTCATCACATGTCATATATTTAAAGTGTAGAACAACCTGTCCATTTCAGACTTTAATGATTGTCCTCTCACCAGGGTAGAACAGGAGCCAAAGGAGCTCGCAAGTGTATAATATATTATGTACACATGATATATATGTAATATGTAGATCACATGAAGAAAAAAAGAGATGTCTACGAGGTTGTCCATTCGGGGTTGTCGGTTCTCTTGAAATCCAGAAAAAAATTATGGAAAAAAATCTATGCAATAATGCAATGGGACACTGGGAAGAAGTCTAACCAATCCAATTCCTAATGGTCACCTCAAGAGAGGAAGGAAAGGAAAGCCATAGGAAAAGGTCAGTAACTAAGTCTGTACTTTTGACTTTTGGAAGGGGTACATATACCTTGAGACGATCATATGCCATATACACATGTATACTGCTTTTCAATTCCGGTAAATGGTAAACAAAAGTAATATTTTGTTCCTCTCTGGTTTAAAAAATGAGATGAAACAGAGAACAATATTTAAACACTTGAATGGCACGACATATGTTAGTTTTGTTAGATGAGAAATTATTATGATGTCCAGTCATATATATTTTTTTATGATTATTTGATATTAGTACCATAATATAACATACAACAAACGATTCGAAAGGGCAGGATAGAAAATGTACATATATATAAAGTTAGGTATACTTTTATCCTGAATTTCAACGTATTTATAATTTACAATAATATTATAATACAAATAAAATATTATCCGAGAGCTCTTTGCGACCTCTCAGGTCTGATTCTGAAGAGCAAAGTCGTTTTTTCATACAGTACAATATCTACATCTATACCACATATTATACCTAATACATAACACCCAAGTACCTATGTAGGCACGCAGACAGAGAGGATAGAAAGAATTCCAAACATAAGTTTCTAGTATCTATAAGAGGATAGATTGGAGTCAGAGAGACAGAGCGGATTAAGTAGCCATTGGCTTCTTCATCCTAATCTTCCCAGAGACATTGTAACTTTTGAAAAGTCGTCACGAGAATGCAAAATTTAGATTGATGTTCCTCACTCTGGCTATATGGCTATAGAGTATGTACACATGTATGAGTACATGTGTACATGTATTGTGTCAAAAATACACATTGTTAATATATGTATACAAATGTACTTATTGTGTATTGTGTGAATGAGTAACTGCTTGAGTATAAACCTAAAAAAATGTATAGAGTTAGGCGACATAAAATACGACTTATGGACTTACTTTGACCTGATGCATTATGATTTATGATGAATTGAATCACATAAACAGAAAACAGAATGAATGAAATTGATGATAACAAGTTTAAAGAAAACAGTCAACGAACTATTTACTTGTAAAAGAGATGAACTTATATTATGAGTTACAAGTTATGATGTAGGCTCATGTCATTTATCTACCTACAATCTATCACATTTGGAGGACAAAATATTTGTACAACAGCAACCGCTATCTGAAACATAATATCAGTTGCAAAAGGTACAATAAGTAAAAAAAAAAGTGTTGTAAGAAAAACTCAATAGTAATAATTGGTCTACATTATAAATTATCAATTATCAAATAGGCTTGCATATTACACATCCATAGAGGTATATCTCTCTAACACCAAAATGATTTGTAAGTTTCACATCAGAAGTTTTGGTTTTGGAAAGATAAACCTTGATGTGCATAATGCTTCTTAACTACACTAATCTTAACTAGAAGAATGATAAAAGAAAGTCAAAGAAAGTACTTAGGTGTATATAAAAAAAGCATTTGAAATCCAGGGGAATCTTTTAAGACTTGTGATGATAGACTGATAGACTAAATTATATTAACTACTGATTCAAAACATGATAAAGTTTTATGAAGTTCTGAGTAAATAAACTATAAAAACCTGTTAGTCTAAATGAGGATGGTTGACAACAAAACAAGCAAAGTAAATGAGTCAAAAAGTAAAAAATGCAAATATTTTTTATTTTTAAGAATTCATATTATGTATCATTATGCATAGATTTTTTTTCTCAGACGATGAAGAACACTATACTATAATATAATATATATGTTCCATCTACATTTTTTTTATTCTTTCTTTCTTTCCTTGCCCGTGTGTAGTTTAGGGCATGTGGTATGTGGATCCACACGTTGAAAAATTTGGGGTTTAAATAGGAAAAAATAGTACAATTTCACCTAAAAAGTTTCGAGGGGTAGATGTACATAGAACCTTAGATAGAACATTGAGGGTGCCTTTAATATAATAAAGGGAATATGTACAGTATTATATTTTATATTGTATTACATGACTAAAGTTTTTTGGTAGATTTCCATGTAAAATTCTCTGTCATGTATATCTATGTATATGTATACATAAATGTAGCTATGTACATTCATAAACTGAAATCATGGGTAAAAATCTTTCGTGTAATAATAACATATTAATGACCCTCGCAGATAGATATTTATGTATACATACATATATATATATATAAAGTGGTGATTGGATTTCGAAAACTTACTGACTGAGAAGTCACTGTCGTCCAAAGTCCAACAGAAGGGTGACATGAGAAAGCGGGTGAGTGAATGAGTGAGAGAAAGAAGAAAAGAGAAAAAATTGAGAGAGAAAAATAGACTCTCGACTTTCGTGATGAAAGTCACGGGAAGCCAACATAATGAAGTACAACAGCAGCAGCAGTTCATGGACTGGAGGATCTTCTGCGTCTTCTTTGTATCCATTATCCATACTTTATACTTTATAGTAGTGTAGAATATAGAATGTGTATAAAGTATAAAGGTAGTATACAAGTAGTATGGTTTTTTTTGTGGAGATTGAAAGGTATACTTGGAACTAGAAACACATTATATAGATGATGTATGTTCAATGTTCATAATGTGTACGGCGGAGAATGTTACACAAAATGGACAGAGAGAGTGAGAGAGAGAGAGAGAGAGAGAGAGTTGATGAGATTTGTTATAAAATCTCGAGTCCTGAATATACCTGTGTGTTTAGGGAAGTACTATGTGTATGTGCTCTACATATATAAAATGAACTAAATAACACAGAACATGAATGACAAGGACGATAGACGAGAACATGACATGACCAAAATATTATAAGAGCTCAGTCAAGTCAAGATCTTGGAAGCCAGACAACTCATCAGTTTAAAGAGAGAAAGAATGTTGAGAATGGAGCTTTTTGCTATATACATATATATATTGTATTATATACAGATGTATATATGTACTTTTGTAAGTACAACATATATAATATATGTCATGTATGTATCCATAGTTCTAGTTTTCTCTTTTTCACATGAAAAAATCATCCCAGAGCACCAACTAAATATATTTGACGACGACGAGGACTTCAAATAAAAAACCCACTACTACTTCTTTCTTTCACATACAAGAGTAGGAGGACTATAATAATATAAAGACGAAAGACGAACACAATCCCTTTTCATAGTCTCCTTTCTTTCTCTCCAATCCGTTTCTTCGTCTTCTTCTCTTTCTTCTTTCTATTATGTTTTGAGAGGGAAAGAGGAGCTAGAAAGACAGAAAGTTGGGAAATTCCCGTGTGTCATGTATGTATATCTAGCTGACTATTTATGTATGCAACACGATATATAGAGTGTATTATATATTATATATACTTTCGTACAATTTAGCTATATACTTGTACTATACTGTACATGTCTATATAAACTTTATGCAATGTCCTACTTCACTCATTGATTTTTGCCCACTTCCTCTCCTATGGAATATATATATAGATATTTTCTTTCATTTTCTCTCTCTCTCCTTTCTCCTTTCTCTGCTAAGATGGTAGATGAAAAAAAAGACAGTTCTTTGACAACAAAATATGTGTATAAGAGAAAAAAAGAGAGAGGTGAAAGAGAGAGTTGTTCCTGCCTAAAATTATTGTGCTCATAATATTATACCTTAAGTGTACCATATGAAATACATATAATAAAGTATATGTGAAATACATATAATAAAGTATATATGTGTATTATATGTATACACATGATTTTCATCTCCTATTCTGCGACTATAAAAACTATCCATTTTCCCCACAGAAAGTCTCTATAATATATATATATTTGTATTATTATCTATCTTTTTTTTCACCTGTACATTCCCTAACATTTTACCGATATTTCTATATAGTCATAAAAAAGCATACGAGTTTGATAGTAAGCACATTGGTATGATACAAAAAAATTACATAATTGAAAACCGAGATATATTATATACAGCTCAAATGTTTTCTCTCCTGTGTACACACACACAGTTTTACTCATTTAGTTCTCTTACCCATCTCCCTTTTTGTTATTATGAATTCATTTTTGAAAATTTTATCAATCAGTTTTGTATTTTTTTTTTCATATAACCGATAATAAAATATAAAAAATTAGTATCTTGAAGTCTTTCGACAATTTGACAAAAGTCTCTCCAGATGTTAGAAGATTGTGGTTCATCTTTTACGTTTCAAGAAGTCCTTATTGTGTCTTTTATAATTATAATATAGAAATAAGTAGATTTCATATTATATATAGGCTTTTATTTATGACTAACAAAATTGAAAATCAAAGGTCGGAGTTGTATATTTTTCATAAAAACCGAAAGTTTTCAAAGATGAGGCCCGAATCTCCCTATATCTTCAAAGGTATCAAAGATTTTGTACACGGAACATGGCTGAAAGGGTGGGTAAGACATCTATCTGCATCCCTGAAAATTAAAACCGTTGTAAACAGCTGATTTGTTTTTTTTTCTCGTTTTTTATTATTTTACATGATAAATAAAAGTAAAAGCAATAATTTAAAATATATGAAACATAGCATTTGTCTACAGGCAATTTTAAAGGTTTTTTTCTTCAACATATACAGTAATTTTTCCTACAGCACAATCATGATTAAACGTTTAATGAACATATAAACACTTTACATGAGTAAAAGCATGAGCCCACATGAAATCGTCTGTCAAAACATTTTTGTACGAGCCCAAAAACCATACAGGGGGTGATTGCTATCCCACATATCTTTAAAATCGCCCATTCAAAAAAATCCATCCCCATATGGGAGGGGCTGGAAGGGCGTCAAAGTTCCAATTTTTAATGAATTACAGAGTTACTTGAGACGGGCTGGAGCAGACACCTGATTTATGATTAAAATTTGGCAATATATGTACACAACTCCTCAAGGGGCCCTCC